>BQNB010069242.1:0-33562 GCA_026074375.1 Tanacetum coccineum | reverse complement strand
CACAATTCACCACTTTGATCTTGAATAAAAAAAATATTTTTTTTCTTTCTTCTTGGTCTCCAGCCGATCAACAAAGAAAAGGAAGAGATGAGTTTTTGGTATTTATAAGATTTACAAAAAGGTTTAAGATAATTACCTATTTAGAGTTCTAATTATACTATGATTGTGTTTTCTTTTTTTTTCTCCTCTTACAACCGATCCAAACACCCCCCTTAAAATATATATTTTTTATTTTTTTATAAAATTTCAAAATTTATATATATATATATATATATTACCATAAAAACTTTTTTTATTACATATTCAACTCTTAATTTTGACATTTTTATAAAAACCATTTATTCTACCTTTTAAACCTCTTAAATTAAAACTAGATTGAATGACCATACATAAATTTCATTTCTAATTTTTATTTTGCTAACTTAATAAAATTAAGTTCTAATTTCTATATTCTCTAAACTAAACTTTTAAATTTTACTAACTACTAACACTTTAAGATATAAATACGTATAAATATACATATAAATACGTACACTTATAGAATTATACCATCATTTTCATTGTCACTAAAATGTGACCAAAATGAAATACCCATAACAACCATAAATTCAATCAAAATGAGACGATCACGCTCACGGATTAATAACCAACTCACATAGAATCACATAAACACATAATTATCAGAGCACACAATGATGTTCAAATCAATACTAACGGTTTGACTAACCTGCTCAAGGCACGGTTGTCACATTTAACAATCCCAACGGGGTAGGATTTAGTTCCGTCAGCCAATCCAAAGACATGGTCAGTTTTTTTCTAACAGTCCGATGTTAAGCTTTTTGAAGAGGTAAAGTGGGATTATGTTCACACATGATCCTAGATCAGCCAAGGTGTCGAAAGGTTTTGAGTCCCCTAATCCACAAAGTAGAGTGAATAGTCCGGGGTCTTCCATTTTCGTAGGTACTTCTCCTTGGATGAATGCTGATCTGTTTTTACCTAGTTCTAAGCTCTCTACGTATTTATCCACTATAGCGTTATAGATTAGAGCGTGAGCTAGGACTTCAAGAACCGGTAGGTTAAGATGCAAATCCTGGAATTCATCTTCAAGAGTTGGTTTGGGTTCTTCCTGTTGTTGTGTTTCAATCCCCATCTTGGTTTGCGGCAGGCTTGCCTGGGAAATGTTTGCTTCCTTGGAATATGCCTTGATAGCATTGATTAAAGTGGAGGGGTGAGATAAGCGTTGGGGATCAATTATCGGGTAAGAATAAGCAGACAAACTGGGGAAGTACTCAGTTTCGGGTTCTTAACCGTATCGCTAGGTAGTGTGCCCGCTATTTGATCGGTGATAGCCTTCAGCACAGTGTCAGTTTTGTTAGTCATCTCACTTTGTTGTTGTTTGAAATCGACTTTAAACTTGGACAATCTAGCGTCTTGAGATGCCATAAAGTCAGATACCAATCGTTCTAGATTTGATTGATTGTTAAATTTTTGAGGACGGTTGTTGAAGGAATAGTTTGGGATTGAACCGTTAGGTTGGAACCGGTTAGGTGGGTTTGAAAAATTATTTTGAGAATTTTGGGGTTGTCTCCACCTATGGTTTGGGTGACTTCTTCATGATAGATTATAGGTGTCACCAAGATTGTTTTGCTCGGGCTTAAAAGTATACCACTTACCTCCCGCTTTATCAGTACGCGAGGATGCGTATTCAACAAAGGCTTGTTCAGGATCTTTCATGCAATACTGAATGTCGTGGGGACCATTCTAGATCTCACATGAGGTAGTGATTTTGTTTACTTGGGTAGGTTGTGTCGGAGCAAGATGAGCTTCCATCAAGCTTTGGACTTGATTTTCGAGCTCGATTATACGACGGTCGAATGTACTTAGGACATCTTAAGGCAATGCGATTGCCTTGACCGGCTTAGCAAAATCCATTGGGTCATTCCAACTTTCGTTGTCATAGAAGGCGAGATCCTCTAATAATGCCCATGATTCTTCGGCGTTTCGGTCATGAAGCTTACCATTAGCCGATTGGTTAATGGTTCATCTTGTGACGGGATTGACATGGTCTAAAACAATTTAGACTTAAAGCCAAAGGTCGATGCCATGATGAGGGACTTTTTATAGTAAGTCCTTGAAACGAGTTCATGCTTCGGATAGAGATTCTCCATGATGTTGCTGGAACATCAGGATATCATTGTAGAGTTTTGCGGTCCTTCCTAGTGGAAAGAATTGAGCAAGGAATCGGGTAGTAAGATCCTCCCATGTGGTGATGGATCCTGCTGGAAGACGTTCAAGCCAATTCCTAGCTTGATCATGAAGGGAAAATTAAAATAAATAACATATTAGAGTTTTACAAATGGAGGTCCCAAAATACATTTAAAACAAAACGGTTGAATGATAACAAGTTTAGACGTCTTTAAGTCCATGCCACTCCGTGCCTTAAACTGCTTAGTTACCTGAGATAAACATGCTAAAAAGGTCAACACAAAGGTTGAGTGAAATTCATAGGTTTGTAATGAAATGGTTGAATACAAGTCATCATAAGTGGTAATAATTATACAGTTACAATTATCATAGAAAACAATATTATTGCCCTAAGCTCATGACACCAACACGTTAACATAGAAATTACCTCAGTGACATTATTGAGGAACAAATGTCCTCTTAGAAAGGTAACTTGCCAAAGTTACCCATTATTCTAAAATATAGTGCGTTTGATTACCTTATGTACATGTAAACACAAACGGGATTCGTCAATCCCGATAGATCTATCCACAATATTCGCGTTCACACTCAAGTGATTAATGATCCATGATGTAAAGATATTGGCAGTAAAGGTAACTTAGGCAATAGCATATCAGAATAGCATACAGTTGAAAAACACGTGTATTCATTTTTTATAGCATGTATCTCCCCACGAGATTTAGAAAAACATGTAAATGTGGGACTATGAACTCACCTTGATAAGGTAGTTGATTGAAGTGAAAAGTATTTCAAGTGGAAGTAAACAGCTTCGACACGCAACCTGGGGTAATATGTCAAGTCTTAGTTCGATTGTTTATAATTCAAACTTTATTTCATAAAGTTTAACGTAAATGATTTTGGTTTATTAGTTTGTGAAAATATCGTATCACTGTTCAGGCTATCATAATCCAGAGGTCATGTAGTAAACGTTTGAGGAGCTATGACACTTTAAATCGTAAATCTAGCAACTCGTCAAAAGGTCTATCCAAATGAAAGCCTCTCACATGAAATTCACTAGTAACGTGATACGTTATAGTTTAAATGATAAGATTTTATCTTTTTAAGTTTCTTCAAAAGCTAGTGGATGATAAATTATGTTAAATATATAACATAATTATTTTTATATGTTTCGATCGATGAATGAACGATAAATGTGTCGGGTTTTAATAAAATCGAGTCTTATAATGTTTAAATATATACCCTTAGTATATATATTTTACAATTTAAACCCTTATATATATATAATATATATATATATATAATAGATATATATATATATATATATATATATATATATTATTATAAATATTTAATATAAAGATATACATATATATATATAGTAAATAATATATATATATATATATATATATATATTTTTAAACATTTTACTCTCAACTTTAGAGTTTGGCAAGATAAACCCCTGTAGTTTAACTTTAGGATAATTACATTTTTGGCCCGAAAGTTTAATAATTCAAAAGTTACAATATATACCCTTAAAGGACAATTCGATTTGCATGTTTAGTCCAAATTTCATATACTTCGTATTTTTAATCTTGAAATTGATTTGCAGCATTTAGCTTATTACAATAAGCTAAAATAAGTTTGGTTTTGAGGATATGAGCTTATGAGCTCGATAACTCAAAAAGGGTGCGTTTGGTTTTGAAATTTTAACCCGACGGGTTCTAGCTTTTAAGGTTTGTTTCCAAGTTTATAAAAATGATATTATATCTTATTAGAACAGCTTATAAAGTCAGCTTATAGCTTATAGCTTATTAGGGTTTAGAAAATGGCTTTTTAGGGTTTTTAAGGGTGCGTTTGGTTTAGGAAAAAAACGTGTAGCTTTAGGGTTTTAAGGCTTATTCCTTGAGATCTTAAAAGTGAATGGGAGCTTATTGAGAATAGAATAAGCTTATACTAGCTTATTAGGGTTTCACAAGGGTTTAGGGTTTCCAAAATGGGTCATTTATGGTTTGATTAGGTTTTAGGAGTTTTCAAAAGAGTTTAGCTTGATCAAATGGCTAGAACAAGGTTTATACATGATCTAAAATATGATAAGAGCTTATAGAACTAGTTATAAGACTTACTAGAGCTCGAATGGGTCGAAAATGATGAAATGGGTCGAAATGGCTTGGAGATGAATTAAGAACTCCTTTATTCTTAAACCTTGGTTCCAAAATAGCTTAATCTTTACTTCTTCTCTTCTAGGGCTTGACTAGATCATGGTTTCAAGAATTGGTTAGTTTTGGGTTAAGTTATTTAGAAGGTGCATGTTTACGATTATATATAGGCTCGAAATAGAGTGGGAGGCCAGTTTGTGCAGAGTAGTTGGCCAAGTTCTATCAATAGTTGACTAAGGAAGCTAGAGGACCGTCGGGTGGGCAAACGGCAAAGTTTTAGTGGGAGATGAGAAGGGTTTGAATCACCAAAGAGGTGACAAGGTGGTGGTGAGGTGTCGCATGGTGGTGAAAGGAAGGTGACTAGGTGGTTTACTTGGAGCACAAGGTGGTGACAAGGTGGTAGGCAAGGTGGTAGATCATGGTGGAGGATGCTAGCTTAGTTAGGGCTTGGTTCGAATTAATTTAAGTGGTATCGGGTTGTTTAGGGTTTTCGGGTTAGGGTTAGGGTTTAGGACGAGCTATGGGGCAAAATTAGAGGGAAAAATAGTTTAAATGTTGTGCTAGATGAGTTTGTAACTTGTGTTAGATAGGTTGTACGAAATCTCTATAGAAATTGGAGGGAAAAATATAAAATTCAAATGTTGTGCTTTACTGGGTTGTACTTTAGGCTTTAGAGAGTTGTACTAGGGTTTTGGAGGGAATTATATTCAAATATTATGCATTGGTAACTTGTACACTTGTATTGTATGTAAACATTACATGTAATCAGGGTTTTGATATAAACGTTAACGTATAAATCCGTTTCAAAATAAACGTTTTGAATTGTACGTTAAATAGATAACGTATGGTAAAAATGGAGTTTAAAACATATTGCTTGACATATTATAACATTTACTTGATATAAACATTGATGAAATTGGCATTGGTAGGTTGCGTGAGCACGTTTAATTTTGAAATGTAAGTTACGTTACATTATGGATGGAATAAAGCAAAAATCTTTCCATGAAAATGGTTGCATCTAATTTAATAGATGGAAATTACACTAAGGAAAATTGCATCTAATTTAATAGATGGATAATTACATAGAGGAAAATTGTGGGTTGTTATAGTCTCCCAACCTTAAATAAATCTCGTCCCGAGATTTAGTTGGATGTTGGAGTGATATTTGAAAATAGATGTGGATACTTGGCACGAATTTGATCTTCGCGTTCCCACGTAAATTCTGGTCCTCTTTTAAAGTTCCATCTTACTTTGACTATAGGGATGCGACTTTGTTTCAGTTGCTTGACTTCTCGATCCATAATTTATATTGGTTCTTCCACGAAATTGAGTTTGTCATCAAGTCGAAACTCTTTCATTGGAATGATGAGGTATTCGTCGGATAGGCATTTCTTTAGATTAGAAACGTGGAAAGTACTGTGGACATTACTGAGTTCTTCAGGAAACTCAAGTGTGTATGCCACTGGGCCGACCCTTTTAAGGATCTTAAATGGTCCAATGTACCAGGGGTTAAGCTTTCCTTGCTTTCCGAATCGGATAACACCTTTCCGAGGTGACACTCTAAAAATGGCAAAATCTAGACATATAAAAGTATTTTAATGATCAGAAGGTCTAAATCTAGGTTATATGAGTTAGGACAATGGAAGACTCTAAATAACCCTTACAAGTATCTCCCATATCCGTTTCAATGATGGATTCATTGTGGTTTATGATTTATGGTCATTTTAGTACAAGGGTAGAAAAGAGATTTTTGGGCAAATTTGACTCCTTACACCATTTTGAGATTTTAACCAACCAAACGACTTCATATTTTTACAAATCTTACATTTATGGAAACTATACTCAAAGTACTTGATGTTAGGCTCTGGAATCATGTCAAAATATTTATTTATCATCAACTTATGCTTCATTCAATATGACACAAAAATAATTTAGTGAGCTGATTGAAAATTACCTTTGACCAAAACAAGTCAAACCAATAACCCAACATGCAAAAACGACCCAACCAACTCCCACAATCCTATTATACAGGTCTTAAAATTATTTTAACCCAAAAATCTCAGTAGGTTCTTTACCAAAAAGGTCCATAAAATAGTTGATAAAGAAAGTGCAACAAAACTTGATTTTTAGGAGTCTTTCGGTGCAAGATGGATACATGTCGTCTTACACCTAAGTTCTTACCTATTAATCTTCAAGAAAGGATCAAGTTGACCTATGGGCTGAGATTATTTACTTTCTTTATGGTGTACCTTGAAGGATTTTTGAAGGTAGATAGTGGTTTGGATGATCAAAAGGGATCAAATGATGATGTTTTCTTGATTCAAACCCTTGAAAAATCTTGATTGTTTTTGTTCTTCCTTGTTTGTAACATTTTTAGAGAGAGAAGAGGGAGGAGTGCTGAGTTTAGAGTGAGAAATATGAGTGTGCAAATGGTTTTTGCATGTGTAAAATAGGTAAGTGGTTTTTGGCAAGGGTTGAAATGAAATAGTGTGGGATTTTGGTGTGTAAAGTTGAAGAAATTGTTGTAGATTGCTCCAAATGGGATGTGAGGGCATGCCATGTCCTGTTTTTGGAGTCTCCACGGGAGGCACAATACAAATTTTTTGGTATTTATTTATTTTGATGTATTTGTTTTAATATGTGTAGTTAATTTGTAAGTTAAAGGTATAATATTTGTGCAAAAAGGTATAGTTAATTTATCCTTTTGATAGTAGAAACTCTTCTAGCAATTGTAATCTTTCAGTAGTTGTAAGTAGCAACATTAACTTTTATTCCAGCAGCACTAACTGTGTACAAGCAGTAGTAACTACTTTAGAATAATTTCTTTCATTCTTCATCAACATTACTAAGTTACGCTAGCAGTACTAACTTTATGCTAACAGTTATAACTTTACTCAAGCAGTACTAATCATACACTAGCAGTACTAAGTGTGACATCCGTAATTTAATCAGGTTAGTGATACCTTTAGAGATGGCTAATAGTTTGTTTTGTGTGATTTCTTGTGTGCTAAGTGGTTTGAATAGTGCTGACGTTCCATATTGATGTGTATGATCGTGGCTTCACTTTGTGAGTGTGCTGGTGATGGGGTTGGGTGAGTAGTGAGGGAGAGTGAAGGGTGGATATATGGGGGTCCATAAGTGATTCACGGGAATAGGGTAAATTTGGTCAAATGTAGTGGTGCGTAACGTCATGGGGTGAGTGCAGCGTGTCGATGACCTTACAGGACGTGATAAGTTTTGGGGTGAGAAGGGCAGAAGTTCAGAGGGAGCCGTGGCGTGGATAACATTGCACATGGGTACAATTAGAGAATGTCATGACATGTGAGACGGCTAGACGAGATATCGTTGAGCAGTGTATCCGACGAGATGCGACAGTGATTTTTGGCAAACTTTTCTAAATAATACGAAAAAGAGTCGAGACAGGTGTTGTGGGAAAGTGAGCAAAGTTTATTTCTGTCCTCTTAGCAAAGTGATAAAAGTAGTAGGGTAGTGCGGGGGATTATGTAAAAAGGTTTACTCCAAATTTACACACTAGTATAGTGACTTATGGATATTTAAGACAATTATTAACTATGAGATAAGTGAGTCGAGCACATTACATAGCGTAAGGTTAGATAATGCAGCTTAATAATAAAACTCGTAGATGGAAAGCATATTATATATAGATTTAGTACTGTTATTAAACAATCGGGGGGTCCCAGAAAGCAATCAGCGTAGAGCAGCGCGGAAAAGAGGATTTTGGGTGGCCTTAATGGGCTATATGAGTTTTATAAGTAGGGATAAAAATGAGTGCTAGTTAATGGATAAGCGATATAGGAGAATGCCTTTACCCGCATGATATCCGCGCTCGAGAGAGTCCATGCATAGCCGTTTGCATCTCTATCTTCCAACTCTTAAGGATACTGTTTTATAGCAAGTGGTAGAGCTGAACTTGAGCATTACATTCAACTATATTGAACTCCACACAACTCAACATCTAACGAGCGACCAGATGAAATGTACCAGAAAATTAGGACAACTAAGAAACTGCTCAACATTCACATAGTGTTTGTTTTGTGCGATTTGTATTGTGTCTAGGAACAATACACACCATTATATAACACACAAATGGACGGCGAGGCGAATGCATGCCAAAGCCATAAAACCAGACAAAACTGAGCACGTTGTTTAGGAATGGAAATGTGCAATGATGAGCAGCGCGGCCAGAAGCGCGAGAATGCAAAGCCAAAAGAGTCAACCAAGTCACAAAAGAGTCCAACAGACAAAGCCAAAAGTTCAAAGTCAAAGTCACCCCACAAAGTCAGAGTCAACTCCGAGAAACTGAAGCAAGAAAAGACAACTTGAGGACCGACAATAGTGTCCGAACGTCTCAAGCAGTTGAAATAAAGCAGGAATAAAAGACACAAGGGGTGGAGAAGGTCAGAATGTGCCTGATACTTTAGTGAGGAAAGATATCTACTACTATAGAGAAATTGTTATGACAACCATGTCCTTGTGACCATGGGACGCGGCGTAGAAAGTAGATTAAGAAACACATCTAAGGACTATGTGGATCTATTCCTGGAATGAGCAATCACTTATGCAGGATGCAGATTGTTTCTTTCTTGAGAAAGGACAATGTCCCCACACGAATCCGCGCGCAGTCTTGTATCGATAACACGACATTAGAGGCACTTGCATTCTACAATCGTGACAAGAGTCTATACACATTTGTGACTGAAATATGTCCACAAGAGAACATGCATGAGCGACAGAGGTGTCTCCTCTTGCCCGTAGGTACACAACACCGAACATTTACTCCAGCATCCTTTTACACACATCCAACACGTATCTCATCGAGGGAAGGAGGGTACTTCTCTCTACACGGGTTGCTCTTCTCACCCATTATTAATACCAGCTACTCAATTACCCCATAGGTAAAAACTTTACCCTCAACCCATTATCTTCCCCCAGCTTTATAATTGCCATGTTGGCAATCCTTCACCATTTTCAAGTACTTTCGATGGCTTAAATTGACATAAAGAAGCACAAGTTGATTTCAAGGGCTGAGATTGGATTTATCAAGTCCCTCACACAACTAACACACCTTAGGAAGCTCTCACAAAGAAAACACAAGCTGCAAGTTCAAGAAATGAAGAATTCGGCTATAAAAGGACCCCTTTGTAGCTCATCTTATCATCTTAGCTTATTAGTTTAATTGTCAATTTAAATTAAGTCTTTTTCAGCTTATTGTACTTTCTCTTTTCAGCTTTGTACTCATTTTCAAGTTTAATGAAATTTTGAGGAATTTAATGTTCAAACCGAGCGAACAAGATATTTAAATATATGCAGAGGTAGTTCGGTTAAGTGACGTTGAATAGGTGGCTGCAAGTGTGAGATAGAGGTAAAAATGCTTCACTTAAGCTTTGTTTGAGCGAGAAGCAGGGCAGATTTATTAAGGTAAAAGAGCAACACAGCAAGATAATTAGGTGACGCGAGTTATCGAGCAAAGTGCACACGCGCGCAGATAGGGCCTCTCTAGATAAGATGTATGAGGCGCTGGGGACAGCTTAGAAATTTGGATGATAAGCCAGAAATGGACGGCTATGGACACCACCTAAGCTTATCTATGATAACTGGAGCTTGTTGATAAAGCTTTAGAGGTACGGAAGAGGCATATTAGCCCTTGTTTAGAGCAAAGGGGTTGTAAGTCTCTTTTCTTTCAATTTGAGCTTATTTTTCTGCATTTGCTTATTTACAGCTTATTTGTGCTCATTTTCTTTTTCAAGGTGCTAATTTATGCTTATTAGTGATGTATGAATGTTTGCCTTTGAAACCCATGACTTAAATCTCTCTAAAATCAGCTTAAAAGCCAAAATCAGAAAATAAAGGGGTGTTTGGGACAAGGGCTAAAATGGGTCATTTTGGCTCATGCATGGGTTAAGGTCTTTGGGTCAGTTTAGTTTAGCTTAAATTAAGTCTAATTAGTAGTTTGTAATAGTTTTTATAAGCTAAATTTCAAAAACCAACCTTAAAATAGCTAATGATTGCATCTGTGGTACTTTACTTATTTGCATTAGCTTATTTTTGAATTATAGCTTAAAGTGTATATTAGGCTTTGTTGTTTGCAAATATTTTAATTTAAGTGTGTTGTAAATCATTGAGTAAGTATTTTAATAGGCTGCATTTGTGTTTTAAGGGTTTTGCCAAAAATCTGCATAAGTATAGAAAAATGGATTTTTAGCTTTTTCATAAGCAAATTCTGGCTTATTCAGAATTTTAAAATGCTTTTTGAGTCTTGATTATTGTTCTATGAGCTTAATACTTGATCTGTTTTTAGCTTATATAGCCATAAGAATCTGTCTTCTAGCTTATTTTTAAGCTAGAAAAGTGATCCAAAGGCTGTTTTTCAAACAGCCTTAAGCTTAAAAGCTTAATTGGCTTATATGAGCTTATGGCTTAGAGTTTTTGCTTATTTGTTGATGCATTAGGTGAATTAAGATAGGTTAGATAGCTTTTTAAGAAGTTTAGCTTAATTTGAGCTTAATTGAGTTTATTTGTGTAATTGCAAAAACCAAAAAGGTCCCCTGGTGCTGAGCTTAGTAATAAGCCAATTTCTGGCTTATTAAGTGCTTTTCAATTGTTGATTTTTGTTTTCATCTGCTTATTGGGTTAATGCTTAACATCTGGTCGATTGCTTATTTGAGCCGATCTTGGAGTTGAGTATTAATTGTGTAAAAAAGCCAAAAAGTGTAAAAGTCATTGTGTGTGCCCTTGTAGATAGACATACTGTCGCCGCGCGATAGGCTTTTTCGTTAAGCCAATACTATAGCGCCTTCTCTTTTTTGTTAGAATCATAATTAGTTGAAGATTATCTATTCTTCTAGAAGGGTTTTATCATTTTTTATAGTAGATTAATAAGTTAAAACTCGTCAGCGAGATATATGCCATGCTATTGGGGGAGCGATATTTTTAAGCCGGAGCAAGTAAGGGGCGCACTAGAGGGATGGTGTGACTAGGAGTTTCGGCCCACCGATAGTGTTCGAGACGCATTAGCTTATTAACAAGAGTATTATGATTTACAGGGCTTATATAGAGCGCCTTTCTCTAATATCTGGGTGACACTCTTATAGACAGTTAGGCGATTAGCTACACATAGGTGGGTTACCAGTGCTATAATAGCTTATGCATGATGAACATAGTCTTTAGTTCTTGCCTCTGTGATGATGATAGCAGTTGGCATTAACCGACAGAGGCTACTACACAACGCTAATAACAGACAGTCTATTATATAGTTGCATAGAGCCCCTCTCTTTTGTGGCTCTATACTAAGGAGTCGAATCTCAGTCTGGTCATATTAGAGATGTACAGCAGTATTGTGTGCTTATCGATTCAGACTTTCTCAAAGAAAACCAGATAGCCTCAGTGTAAGCAAAAAACAGCATACACTACTGTCTTGTCATTCAAAGTTGATGCAAACAACACTACACAATTCAAAAAAAAAATAAAGTATATGGGCAGTGACAGTCAGGGGTGAGCTCTAGGCTCGATCCCCCGACCTCACATCGCCTCTACCCTAATAAACACAACACTCTACCGCTGTCTTACAAATAGCTCCAGCCGGTAAGTGTATTTTTATCAAATATATAAAGCCTTTTTGGCCTTTAAGCTTATAAGCCTTTTCGGGCTTATTCCAGCTTATTGAGATAAGCTGGAAACTTGATTCTATTTTTCCTAGGATTGTCTCACCTATTTTAATTTCTGTAACTTATCAAATTTTTATAAATCGTTTCGTATTTTTTTATCATTTTATTTTGTTTAAAATATTAGAAAATTCAAAAAAATAAAATAATAATCAGAAAAATACAAATCTTTTTTTTTAAATTTTTTTTTATTGTGTATTTTCTAGGAAAAATAAATTTACATATGTAGGGTCATTTTTGCAAAGTTTCACTTTTTAAAGAACGGGATTCGTCCCCGTTTTTGATTTGACTCGTTTTTTGTCCAAACGAACTCCGTTTTTAGTCTAGTTTTTTTAAACTTCGTTTTTAGTCAAGTAGAATCTATTTTTAGTTTAAAAATTGTTCTAGGTGTAAATTGCAAAATTTAGGTTTTTTGACCCATCTTTTCCGTTCCGTTTTAGGATTTAAGCGTTATAGCTTTCGTTGTTAGGTTTAATTTATTCGTTTTTGCATTTTTAATCATAGTAATAGAAAAATCCAATCAATCATCGTTCCATTCAAGCATCAATTATCAACTCGTCATACGATTCTCAAATTGCACACCTCGTTGGGACATAACGACCCGGGAAATCAAACTTCCGGAAACATATATATTTTATTTTTGTGAATTCTTAACCAATCCTTGGCTAAAGGTAATTGGTTTGAGTCTTTGCTTGTATTATTATATATATACTATCAACGAATCAATTTTTGGCGCCGAGTTGCCGGGGAGGTTGTGAAACGAATTATCGTTACGTTTAGAAACTTGTGTTTGAAATTTGTCAATATATTCTACTTATTATCATAAAGTATAAAAAACAAATATTTTACATTCTTTTTTAGTATATATTTATAAAACAAGAAAAACAAAAAAAAAATATATAAAAACATTGTCTTAATCAAGAAATAAAATTCATCAATTATATAATACTTTCACTAAAGTATTATCATAATAAATTCCGGTGAACTTGTTGGTTCTCAAATCGAACAAAAGATTTAAAAACTTGCCATTTGTGTCGCTTACGACGTACGGCTCACCTTGAAAAGTTAAACAAACTAAAAAGTGGGTATAAGAAGGGTTGTTCCGAGGAACTACGACCCGAAAGGAGAAATAAGCTTCGCGCTATTCCTACTCCTCCGCTCAACCTGTGCGTTATCTTTTGAGAGCTACGTGAAGTAAGTAGATTTTTGGTTGAAGTTGTCCTACCTCATTGTCCGTTAAAATACATTGTGAATAAATCATTAAAAAACCAAAAAAAAAAATTAGTGTAAATTTTCTTTTATATTCCTATATTTTGTGCATGCGCACATCGTCTCAAGAGCCCGTAAACGTCGACAACAACAAGTCCGACAAACTTCTGTTGAATCTCCCATCTTGAAAACCAAATAACAACAAGAAACTTTCATCCTCCCATAGTTACATGAGGCCGAATAATGCGTACTATGGCGCATTACTCAAAGCACCCACCGAGGGTTACGAGGATTGCGATCGTCGTTCCTGAAATCACACCACGCAAGCACAAACTTTGAGATCAAGCATGGACTACTTAATCTTGTCACAAACAAGCAAATTTTTTTGGACATGAATAAAGAAAGACCCACATGCACACATCCGATATTTCAAACAAAGATCACTTCTACGATGAAGTTCCCGAACGTCCCGAGTACGTCGGTTAAGCTTATGCTTTTCCCATTTTCCCTCGAGGGAGCCGCCCGAATTTGGCTTGAAAAAGAACCCCCTCGATCGATTCTTACATGGGATGATCTTGATTTGAAATTATTCAACAAATTCTCCTTCCCTCTAAAACAACAAATCTTCGAAATGAAAATCACGAGATTCAACAAAAAATTTGAATGTAAACGTTTTACGAGGCATTGGACTGATTCAAATGATCTCTAGGTATGCCCCATCATGGGGTTTTCAGAATGCATCAACTCGATACATTCTATAATGCCCTAAATTCGAATGATCAAGATTCATTGAACTCCGCTGCGGGTGGTAACTTTTTGGATAAAATGCCTCGAGAATGCCTAAAAATCATCGAGAGCAAGTCCAAAGTTCGTCAATCACGAAGCAAGGCAGTCGTTGCCAAAGTGAGTACGAGCTCTTCTACCCTAGCAGTTTCACCCGATGTTGCTGAACTTAAAGATATGGTTAGAGCATTTGATTTCTCGATAAAGAAACCAAACTTCCAGCTCCCCCGCTCGCAAGTAAAAGCAGGTTGAGCCAAAAGTTGTGTTACTGTGCGGGGTGGTCCATTCTTACCAAAATTTCCAGCACCGATGGCAACGTTATCGTGACAATATTCAAGAGTACAGTTGTCACACAATAGCCGCCGCAGTTAACTACACCCAAGGGGAATGCAGTTACCGACCCTCAATGGTTTTGCAAACCAAATTCGACCTCCACCGGTTTTTCTCCTGTGCAAAACATCAGAACAAGCCAAAATCGGGATCAATTTCAACCAAAAAATCGGGGATCAAATTTTAAGCAGAAATAAATCGGAGGTATAATTTCAATCAAGAACAATTTTTACCAACCCCAGATTAATCAACCCGACTTTTCAAGCTCCACCTTACCAAGCTCCCGCTCCAGTTCCTCCAGCACCAGGTGTGTCTAAGTCCGATTTTGATAACTACGTCAAAGCTAATGATGCGGTTATGCAAAATATGCAAAATCAAATGGCAAATATAACGAAACTGATCACTAAATTCGTGAATAGTAATACCGCCTCTACTTCGGGCTTGGGTTCTCTTCCAAGAAACACCATTGCTAACCCGAAAGGTGATGTGAAAGCAATCACTACCTGAAGCGGTGTTTCCTACAATGGACCTCCAATTTCTTTCTCTTCCTAAGAGATGGAAAATAAACCCGAGGTGACAAAGGATACGGTGCAACCAAACACCAAAAACATCCAACCTCCGGTGGTCCAAATTGGTGAGCCCGTTGTTGCTTCAAAGACTAAAACAACATTACCTTATCCTTCAAGGGCCAACAAAGAGAAGCTCCGTGAAAAAGACGATCTTCTAGCTTCAAAATTTATGGAGATTTTTCAGAATCTTCATTTCGAGCTAAGTTTTGCGGACGCTCTCCTACACATGCCCAAATTTGCACCAATGTTTAGAAAGCTCCTCAATGATAAAGATAAATAATTGATTGACAAAGACACCGTAAATGAGATTTGCTCGGACCGGTCAATCCAAAAAGTTTCCCCGAGAATAACTTGAGACCCCGTAGATTTCTTATACCGTCGTGACTTTCTGGAGATAGAAATGAATGCTTAGCCTTGGCCGATCTCGGTGCAAGCATCAACCTAATGTCTCTCTCCATTTGGAAAGAGCTAAGTCTCCCAGCTTTGACCAAAACCCGAATGATTCTTGAACTTGCCGACCGAACGATTTCTACTCCAACCGGCATCGCCGAGGATGTTTTCGTGAAAGATTGAAACGTTTATTCTTTCTCTGCCAAATTGTGGTCTTATGATTACGTTGCCGATCATCGGGCTCCCCTAATCTTAGGAATACCTTTCTTGAGGATGGCACGTGCCTTAATAGATGTTCACGATGAACTAATGACCCTTAGACATGATGACCAATCCGTGACCTTCAAAGTTGGTGATACTAAAACTTTCTCTTACAAGATCATTGAATCGTTAACGAGTCGAAGTTATGACATTGCCTTGTGAAGAATATGTTCAAGAAGTACTTGAAATTTCTGAAAGTGGCAATCCCACTTCCACTTCGAACCTTATGATCGATTCTCGCTCTCCATCTTTCACTCCCTTCGGAGGAAGTGATTTTCTAATGGAAGAGATCGATGAATTTCTTGAACACGATGATTCAATACCACTGGGTGTTGACTGCAACTATGATTCCTGAGGAGAGTACTGGTTTACCTTGAGAATTGTTAATGATGATCAATAGTGACCCAAATCTCTCTCCGTCACCAGTTTGTGAAATTAATGTGCCTGAAAAGATTAAATCTTCATGTGAAGATCCTCCCGACCTTGAACTCAAAGACTTACCATCCCATCTTGAGTATGCGTTTTTGGAGGGTGATGACAAATTACCCGTCATAATCGCTAAAAATACTACACATTCACTAGACTTTTCACTTCATTCATTCATATACCAAAAACACCAAAATCTCTCTTTCTCTCCTTCATTTCCCATGACACAAAACACCACCATAGGATCTTCATTTCCTTTAATTTCTTTTATAATTCTAGCATACAATGGTTTATCATTATCAAGTTAGGGTTTTCATAATCAAGGTTTAGGGTTTTCATAAGGATTTTGGGTTTAGAATCAAAATCTAGGGTTTTTAGTTCATCACATACTTGTTGCATTCTGGATCATCTGTGACGTTTCACTTTATTGATTTTGCTACACTTTATACATTCACTTGAGGTGAGTTTATAGCCCCTCTTTTACTTATTTTACATTTTCTTTACAAATCTCGAGGGAGAATACATGCTCATTACAACTTGTTTACATATATCTTTTACAATCTCTTTTACATACTTGATTGCATACTTGATTTCGTAACTTGGTTACACACTCGTTTACATACACGTTTACAAACTCATTTACATGATTGATTACAAACTTGTTGAATAAAACGTTTAAAAATTATTACATGATTGCTTAGAAACTTATTTTCATATTATCACGTGAGATACAATACTTGTTTTTACTTATGGACGTCAACATCTGTACTTTTTCTTGATAGGATTACGGATTAACTTCGGCTGCCATGAACTGTGTTTATTACTTGGAGTTTAAGCCGCGGTATGTTATAATAGATCTATTGGACCCGGTTCGGGTGATTAGCTATCAATGGACGACGTACATTATCCAATGTCGGGCACAACTGGATTGGTACTTACAGGGCCAATCAACTACATACATACGAACAATTTCTGTGCCTTGAATAAACGTGGCATACATATAAGTCTTACGCAGCAGTTTCATGAACTTTGAGTTGTCGTAATCATTTCATTTGGCCTACTACATATTTGAAACATTTAGTGATAATTTGTAATATATCTGCATACTTTGAAATCAATGTGGTCTAACTTCCAATACGTACAATTTTAGTGACTTATTATAAGGGTTGAAATTGGTCATACTCACTTTGAAAATCTTTGGTTCTACATTTAAACTTAAACTAACTATTGAACTCACAAACTTTATGTGACACTTGTAAGCTGTATTTCTCAGGTGAATTAGATGCTTGGCTTATTTGGTGTGCATTGGAGTCTAAACTTTACAAGATTACATTCATGGATTTCTACAAACAGATCTTCGTTGTATTATTTTAGTCTTACATTATTGAGGCATACTTTGGGACAAATGTTACAACAAATTCAATATTTTTAAGAAATCACGTGATTACTTTTTAAACTGATATACTCACTTTAGAGATCTATTCTTCATATCTTTTGCTGTTCTATTTTGAAGTAATGCTCCTGGGACATATTTCGCTGGACCCCTATTTTGGCGGGTGTTACAGATTGGTATTCTGAGCCCTAGGGGTTAGTGAGAACCTAGGTTTCATATTTTACTAGACTTTAACGTTTTTTTAAAAAACTTGCTATCACATTAAACTTTAGTGCATTACACTACTTGCTACTTGCTTCGTGACTTATATATATATGTGTGTGTTTATTTATTTAGATAATCTTAATATATATATTATATATTATATATATATATATAATATTAATATATATATATATATATATATATATATATATATATATATATATATATACTTACCTTCTCTTGCGTATATTTTACACTTGTTTATATAAGAGTTATCTATATAAATACTAAGACTTTTCTCAAGACATTGTGAATGACACGATGGTCTTTAAAACTTTTCATGACTTTACATAATACCGTTTACATAACATTGAAACATACCACAGTCCGCCAATTTCATTAGTTACCTTACCATTCAACTCCGAGTTTGAACACCCACCTCATACTATTAAAACACCTATGTCATCTTGTGACTCGTCTTACCTAGTGAAACCTAAGTTTGAATTTTCTTTCTTAGAGTCTATTTCCTTTAAGGAATTCACATTATACTTCCTTTTACATGATTCGTTGTACTATGTGGATGATTTTAAATTACCTATCAAACTTATGTGTTATGATAACTTCGTCGAATTTTTTCTTTTAACTCTCTTAATCAATATTGCAAGTCATTTCTTTTTAAACTATTATAGCACCCAAAACCATCACACCACTTTAAATATTTTTACAACAACTTATGAGCTATTTCACTATCACAGGATAAGATGTTTTACAAATTTTTGATAATTTTTCGGCTAATGTCAATGAACCAACATTTCATTAACTATTCTCAATCGGACAATTTATATACCATTTTTACTAATCTATTCTTACTATACTATTTTGCTAATTCATCGCGAAAAACACGGTTATATTCACCTTATGATATCATCTTGTTTTACTTTATGAAACCTATTTTTCATCACGTAAATTTATGTTACTATCACCTCATGAGTTTTTTAGCTATTGTCTTTAAACCTTCTACGCGTTTTCCTGCCAAACAAATTTATATTGTCATCTTTAAACAACTTTACATCATATTATGGATCATTTTGTCTTCATTATAAAACTTTTTCATACTTCCTTATACATAACACTATTTTGACAAAAATGAGCATTTCATCGTTAGTCCTCAAATATGCATGGCCTGATCACCTATGTATAATTTAGGAAGGACCATGCCAAACTCATTTACATGATTGATTACAAACTTGTTTACATAAACGTTTACAAACTCATTACATGATTGCTTACAAACTCATTTTCATATCTCACGGTGAGATACAATACTCGTTTTCACTTATGGACGCAACAACTTTACTTTCATTCTAATGATTACGGATTAGCTTAAGTTGCATGAACTGTTAATTACTTGGAGTTTAAGCGCGAATGTTATAAAATAGATCTATTGGCCCCGTTCGGGTGATTAGCTATCACTGGAGACGAACATTATACCATGTCGGAGCACAACTGGATTGGTATCTACAGGGCCAACAACTACATACATACGAACAATTACTGTGCCTTGAATAAAGTGGCATACATATAAGTCTACGCAGCAGTTTCATGAACTTAGAGTAGTCGTAATCATTCATTTGGCACTACATATTTGAAACATTTCGTGATATTTTTAATTATCATGCATACTTTGAACAACTGTGGTCTAACTTCCATACGTACAATTTTGTGACTATTATAAGGGTTGAAATGGTCATACACACTTTGAAAATCTTTGGTTCAACATTTATACTTAAACAAACCTATGAACTCACCAACTTTATGTTGACACTTTTAAGCATGTATTTCTCAGGTGAATTAGATGCTTGGCTTATTTGGTGTGCATTGGAGTCCAAACTTTACAAGATTACATTCATGGATTTCTACAAACAAATCTCGTTGTATTATTTCAGTCTTACATTATTGATGCATACTTTGGGACAAATGTTACAACAATTCATATTTTAAGAAAATCAACGAGATTACTTTTTAAACGACTCATTTAGAGATCGTTCTCTCA
Organism: Tanacetum coccineum; assembly: GCA_026074375.1. NCBI lineage: Eukaryota > Viridiplantae > Streptophyta > Magnoliopsida > Asterales > Asteraceae > Tanacetum > Tanacetum coccineum. The sequence goes on along the minus strand of BQNB010069242.1, from coordinate 13,901 downwards.
TATCTTTTGCTGTTCTATTATAAAGTAATGCTCATGGACATATTTTCGCTGCGACCCTATTTTGGGGGTGTTACAGATTGGTATTCAGAGCCAAGGTTATAGAGAACTAGGTTTCATATTTTACCTAGACTATAACCGTTTTTAAAAACATTGCATCACATTAAACTTTTCATGTGCATATACACTACTTGCTTACTTGCTTACGTGACTTATATATATATATATGTGTGTGTGTATATATATATATATATATATATATATATATACTTATCTTCTTTTGCGTATATTTTACACTTGTTTATATAAGAGTTATCTATATAAATACTAGGATTTTTCTCAAGACATTGTGAATGACACGATGGTCTTTAAAACTTTTCATGACTTTACATAATACCGTTTACATAACATTGAAACATACCACAGTCCGTCAATTTCATTAGTTACCTTACCATTCAACTCCGAGTTTGAACACCCACCTCATACTATTAAAACACCTATGTCATCTTGTGACTCGTCTTACCTAGTGAAACCTAAGTTTGAATTTTCTTTCTTAGAGTCTATTTCCTTTAAGGAATTCACATTATACTTCCTTTTACATGATTCGTTGTACTATGTGGATGATTTTAAATTACCTATCAAACTTATGTGTTATGATAACTTCGTCGATTTTACTTTAACTCTCTAATCATTTATGCAAGTCATTCTTTAAACTATTATAGCCCTTTAAATATTTTTACAACAACTTTATGAACTATTTCACTATCACATGATAAGATGTTTTACAAATTATTGATAATTATCTGGCTATCGTCAAATGAACCAACATTTCATAAACTATTCTACAATCGATTTATATACCATTTCTACTATCATCTTACATACTACTTTGCAATCATCGCAAAAACCACGTTACTATCACCTTATGAATCATCTTGTTCTTACTTTATGAAACTATTTTTCATCACGTAAATTATTTTACTATCACCTCATGAGTTATTTAGCTATTGTCTTGTAAACCATCTTACGGTTTTCCTGCAAAACATTTTTATTGTCATCCTTTAAACAACCTTACATCCATATTATGAATCATTTTGTCATCTTATAAAACTTTTTCATACTTCCTTATACATAACACTATTTTGACAAAAATGAGCATTTCATCGTTAGTCCTCAAATATGCATGGCCTGATCACCTATGTATAATTTAGGAAGGACCATGCCATGCTGAGAGTAGTCACCATAAAACTTTTATCAATAATCTATTTTCAACTCATCATTAAAAAGAAAAGTTTTGTGTGCGTACCCATAAAACGCATTTACTTTAGGAAATCGAATTAGTAACCATAGCAACTAGGTAGACCTTTACGTCACCTTACTATAGGAAGTCGACGTCATCTCACACCAAACCCTAAAAGTCTTCAGGGTATAAACAAGGAGTTAAGAACATTAAGATAACAAAGCTGATTAGCTATCACTAGAGACGAACGTTATACCATGTCAGAGCACAACTGGATTGGTATCTACAGGGCCAACAACCACATACATACGAACAATTACTGTGCCTTGAATAAAGTGGCATACATATAAGTCTACGCAGCAGTTTCATGAACTTTGAGTAGTCGTAATCACTCATTTGGCACTACATACTTGAAACATTTTGTGATATTTTTAATTATCATGCATACTTTGAACAACTGTGGTCCAACTTCCATACGTACAATTTTGTGACTATTATAAGGGTTGAAATGATCATACACACTTTGCAAATCTTTGGTTCAACATTTATACTTAAACAAACCTATGAACTCACCAACTTTATGTTGACACTTTTAAGCATGTATTTCTCGGGTGAATTAGATGCTTGGCTTATCTGGTGTGCATTGGAGTCTAAACTTTACAAGATTACATTCATGGATTTCTACAAACAAATCTTATTGTATTATTTCAGTCTTACATTATTGATGCATACTTTGGGACAAATGTTACAACAATTCATATTTTAAGAAAATCAATGAGATTACTTTTTAAACGAATCATTTAGAGGTCATTCTCTCATATCTTATGTTGTTGTATTATGAAGTAATGCTCTCGGACATATTTCCACTGTGACCCTATTTTGGGGGTGTTACATCTCAAACCGAAGTCCGTGGAATGAGCATCCGTTTTGCACCAACCGGATGGTGTCGGATCGAAGAGGTACCACGTTGTTCCCTATGGGGAGCTCGATGGTATTCCTATATCCCTCGTGACTAGGTTTGGAGTAGTCTCCTAGAGTGCGGATAGGATTCTCGTCTCCAATAGTGGTTGATGAGAATGGGTTACGAAACAGATAACACAAAGACTACGAGAAAGCTAATATGCAGAAATTAAATCTTACTTGAAAGGATTCAAGCAAGTAGAACTAAGCTAAACTATGATCAAAACCTAACTATTCCCCACGCAACGGCGCCAAAAACTTGTTGCGGTTGTCGTAAGGGACTTCCACAAGAAGTTTTACAACTCCCTAGGCAGTGCACCTAATCGTTGTAGTGTAGTATAGGCAAGACTTGGGGGTTGTTATTGTTCTCTAGGGGAATAGGTTGGGAAGGCTTGATCACGACCTAACAGAATTCTAAGGGTTGAGAGAAGATTATTTTTGTGTTTTTATATTTTATGAAAGCAGTAAATCATATGTGTTGATCGCACTTGAATAGATCTTGCTTAGCTTGTAAAAGGATTAGTTGTAATGAATAAATCCAAGACAACTATGGTAGAAACTTTGATTGAATATATCAAAGACTATGCGGAATTATCTTGATATAGAAGAAAAGCTAATGAAACAGTAATGAGTAAAAATTAATTTTAATATCAAATTTTAGCCTTCAATATGAAACGAACACCCGTGATAGTGTTAGGTTTACAAAACCTTGAAGCTCATGAATATCTAAAATACGGTATTCTAACATTATGCCCAGTCTCCTTTTATACACCAAGGAGTCCTACAAGGGGCTTACAATATTTCCTAAGTTATTCATGTTCTATTTCTATAACGAAAGTTAATCTCTTAATAATATGTTTTCTAATATCTTCTTACAACTAACTTATATTATCTTCGTAAGTATTCTTGTTCCCAATCAATCTTTATCTCTTTCTACTTGATAAGGTCTTTGATCTCGTCTCTTGTCAGCATTGAGCAGCAGTAACTCTAAGAATATCTTGAAGTCTTTTAAACCCAACAATCCTCCCCTAAACTTGATGTTCATCATCTGAATCTTTAAGTTTCTTCATTAAAAGTCTTCACCATCACCAAGAGAATGCATTCAAACACTTCATTGACCCTTTTCCTGCTTTGTCATGAGCTTGAGTAGTTGATAACACATCTCATTCCAATGGTCAGCTTGAAGCTTTTTGTTCAGTATGTTTGTGATTGTTATTGGTGTAAGGGGATATCTTTTCTCAACCAACATAAAGATATGTAGGTTTTTAAACCTCACAAAGTGCACTCTACAGGTATCAACCAGCTTCCAAATAGTCACTTTGTATCCTTGTAGATTTCTCCATACTTCACTTTTTATGTCAGGTTCAAACATTACTTTCAGATCTTCCTATAAAATTCTTTCATAATCCTCCTTTGGCCTTGTATTCCTATGTTTAGCTTTAACCAACTTCCAGAGGGTCTCCAAGTCTTCTCTCTTAATATTCTGAAGCATCTTAATCATTGATAAGTATCTTTTTGAACTTCCATCAGCTCTTATCAATTGAAAGTATCCAAACTTTTCTTCTTTAACAATCTTGTATTCAACAATCATTAGAGGTTTGGTGGCTAGAGGTATAGCATCAATTGCTACCTCATCATCTTTAACTATCTCAATATGCTTTTTCATCTCTGCCTCCTCTTGATCATAATCTTTTTTAGCTTCTACATGCTCATCTATCTTCTGCTTCTTTGATTTATCAGATTCAAGCTCATCTCCTGTTCTTTTAGAACTGCCTTTTGCTTTTGTCTTACTGCCTTTCACCAACTCTGCATTCATGTCTACAAAAGTGTTTACCCTTTTCATCTCTTTATCAAACATCTCTTGGATCTCATCATAACTTTTGCTCTTTAGCTGATTGTGTTTGTATCTAGTCATGTTTTTCAAATAGGTAGACATTGTATTTCTCTTTTGTGCCTTAGTTGGTGGCTTGCTCCTTTTCTCTTGAGCTCTTAATGCTGCAAAATGTTTCTTTATATTCTCCAAGAGTTCAACAAACAATCTTGCCTTCTCTTCATCTGTCAATTCCTCTTGCTCTCTTGTTTGTAGTCTTTCTGCCAGCAACCTATCAGCCTCTATCATTGCTTGTGTGTTATCCTTTTATTAAATTAAGGCTATGGTGGCTTCTTCTTCCTTTTGTCTTGCAAGCCTCTCTTCTTCTTCTAATTCAGCTTGTAGTTGGGCTTCAAGATTTCTAGCAACTTCTTCATCAAGTGCAATTTGATCTTTCTTTTTCAAAGGTTTTTCAAGCTCAACCATTATTGCCTTGCCTTTGTCTTTAGCATGTGGAAGTTGTGATGCTTGTGAAGGTGATGATGTTGTTTTGAATTCACTTGGCTCTTGAACTACAACCCCTCTAGCCTTGAGTCTTGTAGTTGTTGTTGTTGTAGCATCAGTTGTAACAGCTTTGGGTTTAGCTGCTTTGATCTCTATTAGAGTCTGAGCCAGAGTCAACTCATTAATAGTTATTGTTGGAGCACTGGCAGCAGTAACTTCAACATTAGCAGTAGTAACTACTTCACCAGCAGTAGTAACTGGATCAGCAGCACTAACTTCCTTTTCAGCAACTTCTTTTTTAGCAACAACTTCTTCATCTTGTAAATCATCTTGTACATCAAACAATATCTCTTCATCATTTCTTTCTTGATTCTCATCAATCAAGGTCACTTTTGCATCAGCATCAAGATCAGTTATTTTCCTCCCCTGTTTGGATGCATCCTCCTGAGCACCCAAACTGACATCATTAGAGGATTCTACCCTGCTAGCTGAACCAACCTTCCTTAACCTCTTGAGCCCTGAAGTTCTTAACTTCTTTCTCTTTTCCAACTACTTGACTCTCTTCTTTAAACTAGCAATCTCCTTTGCTTGAGCAGTCTTTGCTTTCTCTAAATCAAGAACCTTCTCTTGTAGACGGGTACACAAACTCATCAATTCAGTCAGTTGCAGTCTATCCTCACCACTTTGAGGTGGATCATAGGAAGGGGAAGATATATGTTCCTCATTAGTAGCCTCATCAGGGATAGGCTTTGTAGGACCACTGTCCTTACTTTGTTTTCTTCTGGACTATTTCTTTTGAGGCTTAGATGATGATGGTTGAGTAATAATGGGTGTGGAATAGGAATCAGTAGGAGCAGCTGAATCTTCACCCATATCTTCTTGAGCTTGAACCATCATTGTTTGGAAAAGAGATGTGACCTTACCAGAAAAACCCTTTCCTGGCCTATTCATGTTAGCAAACACCTTCTTGGTGTAGGAAGGGGTAACATAAATCCCTTTATGTTTGGTCATTCCTTCAACTTAATTGTCTAGGAAGACTTGCAAAAACCTTGGATACATAAGAAACTTAACCCTACCCTCCAAGTTTTTCACCATATTATCAAAAATGTACATGGAAAAGTTAAAATTTTCATTTGTGGCAAGACAGATGAATCACGCAGATGCCATTGTGCTACGAAATTTTTCTGGCTGTAAGTCTTAGCCTAAGCATTGCAGTATGGTATGGATAAGAAATTTCCATTGGGAAGAAAAATAAGCTTTATAGAATGTAAGCGTTGGAGATGTTTTCATACCCCATTCTTTCCAGTTCTGCAAAAATGGTAGCAGTAGGTAGACAATCTGTTCCTTCAGCACCTTCTAACTTAAGATCACTTCTTATACTCGTCTCAGTGATGATCACTTTCTTCTTATCAACTAGGGCTTGTATTTGACATTCCTCATTAACTGTCTTAACCTTGGCAGTTGCCCAGAACTGTTCAATACATGTAGTATAGATGGTGGGATTCACCGTTAGCGCATATCTAATAGAACTTGCATTTAGAAAATCAATCATTCCCTCAAACCTATTACTTTCTTAGGGGTTTCTCTAAAAATGCAACCAAATTGTGAGTTTCAGCAAACTTAGGATTCAACATTGTGTTGGGTTTTGATGATGAATGATAAAATTAAGTTAGGGTTTATGATTAGAGAGTTTATCAGGTTGTAAAAAAAATAAATTCGATTGAATGAGTGATTGAAACCCTTAATCGAAGTATTTATGAAATCACCCTCAACAGCATTAACTTGAACTGGCAGCATTAAGTTAAGCCTAACAGTATTAACTAACCTAGTAGTAGGAAGTTATGCCTGGCAGCATTAACTTATGCCTAACAGCAGTAAGTGAATGCCTAGCAGCATAAGACTAGTAACTGGGCAAGCAGTAAGTTTATGCTTAGCGCATTAATTTTGATACTACCAGCATTAACTCTAATTTCATTTCAAAAATCATTTCCATCATGAATTTTGACTCTCATAAGCTCTCTTTCTGTTTTTGATCTCACAATATCTCTCATTTCTTTTTCTCACCAATTTACTCTATCTGTTTGTATATCACACAACTCTCTTTCTATTTTTCAGCTCATTATATCTCTCATTTCTTTTTCTCACCAATTCACTCTATTTGTTTTTATATCACAAATCAAGAGCCCTAACAGACTGTTTGGTACAAAATTCCATCAATTCCTTTAGTTTCATGTTGTCCTCCCTACTTCCAAGTGTGTTAACTCTTGAGAGAGGTGGATCATTGGACTGTTTAGATGCAGCCTCAAACCTAATTTGAGCTTCTGCACCCCGAATATGGTATCTTAGCACCTGAGACCACTACCTGAGATAGTTCCCTGAGGAAGAGACTCATTAAGTGTTGTCATGTATTGGGTCCTATTTATGTTACCACTATCCTGCTCTGCTTCTAAGCTAGAAGCAGTAGTAGCAGCCCTTTCCATTATGTCTTCTCATTTCTTAATGACAGTCTTATCTACTGCAAGGGGAATAGGTCCACTAGACTGAGATGTCTCAGTGGGCCTTTTAGCTTTTCTAGGTTTTTGAGTCTTTTTGGGTTAAGATAATGATGGAATAATGATTGGTTCAAGATTAGATAGTGAAGCAGTTGTGGATGTGTGTTGGGGTTCAGAGGGATTTCCTAACCCTTCACCCATATCTGCTTGTTGTTATGCAGCATTTCCATGTCATTACAAGCATCCTTTGTGTATAATCAGCTTTATAGTAACATAATTAACCTCCCCTCAATCAATACTTCAGAGGTTAAGCATTCCAATACTTGCAATCAGATATTGAAATCTGCTAACATCAAATGCCTTTGTGAGTAAATCAACAACATTATGATCAGTGTGAATCTTGATCACTTGAATTAATCTCATCTCATATGAATCCCTGATGAAGTGATGTATAATCTCAATGTGCTTAGTCTTTGAGTGAAACACTAGATTCTTAACAATGCAGATGGTGCTTTCATTGTCAATGAAAATCTTGGTGTTGATGAAATTGTATCCATAATCCATCATTTGATTTTAAATCCATAACACTTGTCCACAGCAACTAGATGCAGCTACATATTCTGCTTTAGTAGTAGAGTTGGCAACTATAGTTTGCTTCTTACATTGCCATGAGATCAATCTCCTTCCAAGAAATTAACAACAACATGTTGTGTATTTCCTGTCTAAACTTACACCAGCATAGTCACTATCAGTATAAGCTTCCAAGTCAAATGGTGAGTCCTTAGGATACCAAAGGCCTAATTTAGGTTGACCTTTCAAGTATTTAAAGATTCTTTTCACAGCATAAAGATGTGAAACTTTAGGTGTAACTTGGAATCTTGCACAAGCACATACATCAAATATAATATCAGGCTTAGAAGTTGTTGATTACATCCAATGATCCATTCATGACTCTGTCTAGTGAACATCACTTCTTAGTCTTTTGTATCCTTGAGCAATGGCTTTGAAGTCTCCATGGGTGTACTTGCTGTCTTTACAATTGAAAACCCAAACTTCTTCAAAATTTCATCCACATACTTGTCTTGACTAATGAAAATCCCATCATCTTTCTGTGTTACTTGTAGTCCTAAGAAGAAAGTGAGCTCACCCATAAAACTCATTGGAAACTTCTTATGCATCAGCTTTTCAAACTCAGTGCATAAAACTTTCTTATTATATCCAAAAATGATATCATCTACATATACTTGAACTAGTAGAATATCACATTTGACTCTTTTAATGAACAAAGTCTTATCTATCTGGCCTCTCTGAAATCTATTATCCAATAAATAAGTAGATAGAGTCTTATACCAAGATTTATGAGCTTGATGTAGGACCATTATAATGTCTTTCTTCCTTTAAATTTTTTCAGAAACTTATATCTTCAAACCCTGGAGGTTGACAGGACAATAAACTTCTCTTTAATATTGCCATATAGAATGCACTCTTCACATCCATCTGATACACAACAAAGTCTTTGAATGAGACATAGGCTAAGAACAGCCTAATTGCTTCAATCCTAGAACTAGAGAAAAAACCTCATCATAATCAATTCCCTCTTCTTGAGTGTAACCTTGTGCAACCAACCTTGTCTTGTTTCTAATTACAATGCCTCTTTTATCTTTCTTGTTCCTGTACACCCATTTAGTACCAATGGCTCTTTTGCCATATGATAAATCCACCAAGGTCCAAACATGTTGTAACTTGAACTGAAGAAGCTCTTCTTGTATAGCTTCTATCTAGCTTGGATCTTTTAATACTTGGATTACCTTTTTGGGCTCTGCTTGTGATAAGAAACACGTAAACATTTAATTTTGAAAATCTTTGTGGTTAATCCTCTGTTACACTGAACTAAACATACCATGTTCAGTCACACTCTTTGTCATCCTTTTGGTTTGAGGTGCTGACTGTAAATCTCTAATGATTTGTTCAAATGGATGATCCTTGTGAATTCTGGTAGTTAGAATAGGACTGACAAGCATGAAAGTATCCAAATTGTTTATGTCAGCCTCTACACTAACACCTTCATCATCTTCTGAATAGACAATCTCCTCTAAATTAGGCATATTAGGATCATCAGCACATCCATAGACTGTATTCTCATCAACATCATTATCTTCTATGCTAGCAGTATTAACAGTTGAACTAACAGTGTTAATATTGTTAGTACTATTAACACTTTCATCTTGCTCTTGATTAACTCTTGGCTCCTCTGTATTTAGCACCTCACTATCTTTATTCTCTAGATGTTCAACATGCTTCTTTTCCTCCTCCCCTGATGGTTTGAATCTAGCATTAGGAGAATCCTTTAAACTATAAGAGAATGGTGGATCTTGAGTCAAAAATGGTAGCAGTATGTAATTTTTGCTAGGTACTGTCTCCACTTTAGCTTTACCTGTATTTTCACATGCTTTTGTAGCTGCAACACCATTAGATTGATTCCTTACAACAACTGGCTCATAATTCATAGATTTTATTAGTGTATCAATATCAAAAAGCCATTCTGGTCCACTCCCTAAAACATTAGATTTATTTTCAAGAAAAGTAATGTGCAAGGTCTCCTCTACTATTCTAGTTCTACTATTAAATACTCTAAATGCCTTGCTATTGGTAGAGTATCCTATAAGGAACCCTTCATTAGCCTTTCCATCAAACTTGCCTAGGTGATCTATGGTATTAAGGATTGTAACAAGACACCCAAATAGTCTCATGAATCTTAAGACAGGTTTTCTACCTAGAAAAAGTTCATAAGGGGTCTTGTTGTGAGGCTTGATAACTAACACCCTATTTTGGACATAACAAGCAGTATTAACTGCTTTAGCCTAGAAAGTTATTGGCAATTTTGAATCAGCTAGCATAGTTCTAGCAGCCTCTATTAGTGTCCTATTTTTCCTTTCTGCTACTCTATTTTGTTGTGGAGTCTTAGCAACACTAAATTCCCTTTTAATACCCTTCATTTCACAGACTTGATTCATGACCTTATTTTTGAATTCAGTCCCATTGTCACATCTGATCACTTTTACCTTAAGGTCTATTAGATTTTCTATGCCTATAATAAATGTTTTAAGGATTTCACTAGTTTTATCCTTAGTGGCTAAAAAGAAAACCCAACTAAACCTACTATAGTCATATGTGACAACTAGGCAGTACATCTTTTTCATTAGACTCTTTACAAATGTTAGGCCAAACAAATCCATATGCAACATTTGTAAAGGTTGGTTGATTCAGTTTACAGTCTTGGTCTTACAAGAGGCTTTATGTTGCTTTCCTTTCTGACAAACAACGCATGTATGAGTATTTTCAAAAATCTTTTAAGGTAAACCTCTTACAAGGTTTCCCCTGACTAGTTTGTTCATAGTTTTGAAATTTATATGCCCAAGCCTCCTATGCCAAAGATTAGATTCATCTAATGTGGCCTTTGCAAAGAGACAAGTTAGACCTCCTGAAGGAACAATATTCTTTAAATCAACACTGTACATGTTATCTTTTCTAGGAACTCTAAGCAAGACATGATTTTCATCAAGTAGCTTAAAGTTAGGAGACAAAACAACACATTCAGTGTCTGTAAAAAGAACACTGTTTTTCTTGTCACACATTTATGAGACACTAAAAAAGGTTAAACTTAAGCTCCTTAACAAAGTACACATCTTCAAAATCCAATTTACATGTACCGATTTTACCTTTACTAGTGATTTTACCTCCTTTGGGATCTCCTCCAAAGGCAACAAATCCACCATCAATTTCTTCATAATTTGAGAGGTAGGACGTGTTTCCTGTCATGTGCCTAGAGCATCCACTGTCAATAACCCCCTTTTCCTGCAATTCTAGCTATGGATTGTCCTGCATAAAAAGTAAGAGAATCAAGCTCTCTTAGGGACCCAAGCCATTACAGACTTGGATCTGCCTTGTACATCAACATAGTCAAATCTTTTAAAGTTTATTGATGCACCATTGTGTCTGGAGACATGGTCTAAAACCTTTTGCTTTGGTCTCCAAATCTAACATGCTGAGGCCTTAACAACATTAGCCTTATTTCTCTTATTATCACTTACTACTACTTTTGGCCCAGCAGTAGTAACATTTCCTTTAACATTATTAATTTTTTCATTTAAATTACTGTTCTTATTTGTTGTAGACTTGTTAAAGGGACTTCTAACATGTGAATCTGCTCTATTAAAAACATTGATATTGTCCTTGCACTATTTACTATTAGTCTTAGGTAGGCAGTATTAATTGGTCTGGCAGTATTAATTGATACTACTGCTTTTGAAGAGTTTTGCCCAGCAGTATTAAGTGTTTTAATGCCAGATTTTATTAACACTGCTTTTGGAACAAAACTTCCTTTTGGATGAGGGTGAGGTCTATTCTTTAGTGAATTTTGGATTATCCACCTTCTCGCATTGTTCGCATACTGTATTTTTCCGTTTTTCTTTTTCATAGAAATCACAATCTGTTTGATTAAATGGTTAAAATGCACACACATGGCAAGCTTTATTTTTTACTCAAAAATTACTTTTAATTTCTTAAGTCATCAAATTATTCTGTTTCTTGGTTACCTCCTGGCTTTGAATGTTTTTCTAAGGTATTTAGCTTGCTTATTATTGTCTACCTTCTTAACAGACTCCCTAGGTGTTTTCACATGCTTATTAGATTTAACAAATTCTATTTTGGAAAAACTAGGTTTTCTCTGTTTAGACTTAAACTTCAGGGGAATCATTCTATCCTCATGTCAAGATAATTAGTCTTCAATAAGTGGTCACTAATGATTAGGTTTTGATCACTAGGTCTTACTTTACTAGTTGCAACGCTAGGCACCCTAGTTATTGGACTCACTAAAAAACCATATTCTTCCTCATCGACATGTACAAATTAGGTTTAGGGGGAATAAATGTTCCCATGTAGGAGGTTGGAATTGCATGATACGCAAGATCGACAAAAGAGCTACACTGATCGGAAGCGGAAGCCGATGGAGTTCGAAGTTGGGGATAGGGTTATGCTCAAGGTCTCACCTTGGAAAGGAGTTGTACGATTCGGTAAGCGGGGTAAGTTGAACCCGAGATATGTCGGACCTTTCAAGGTGTTAGCCAAAGTTGGTAAAGTGCCCTACAGGATGGAACTTCCTCAAGAGTTGAGCAAAGTTCACCATACTTTCCATGTGTCTAATCTGAAGAAATGTTACGCTGACGAACCATTAGTCATGCCGTAAGAAGGAATTCATGTGGATGATAAGCTCCAGTTTGTGGAAGAGCCCGTTGAAATCATGGAACGAGAGATCAAAAGATTGAAGCGAAGCCGGATACCATTGGTTAAGGTTCGTAGGAACTCTAGGAGAGGTCCTGAGTTCACTTGGGAACGTGAAGATTCGTTCAAATAGAAATACCTACAGCTTTTCACAAACCAAGTTTCGTCATCCACTACAAGGTCTTAAGCTTTGAGGATAAAGCTCTTTTAACGAGTGGAGACTGTAACATTTCTTAATTTCAGGTCATTTTACGACTCCTATTATTCGTCACCATTTATTTTGGTCCGATACGCGTTTACTTTTAATTTAACTTTTAAGCTAAATCGCGTAGACTGGAAATAATCAATTAATGTAAACGGTCATTAAATAAATTAAGGTCTGCATCAAACAAGTGTTATATAATTATTAAGAAGATAATTATTAACTTTGCGTATTTTATTTTTATTGGTCACGTAAAGGACTTACGTTTCACAATAAAATACATTTAGACACACCTTGAAAATACCTAGACTTACCTAGACTCAAACCAATACCCACTTTTAAACCTTAAACACAAAATTAAATCAATTCTTGTGTTAATACCCCACTAGGGCCGGTTATGAGGACAAAAGCACCTAGAAATCTTCCTAATGATCCTTAAGTACATGTACAAATCCTATGTAATTAAACCTTGTACAACATGTTCCTAGATTAAGCTAATACACAATGGTTAATAACCATTTTGGCACTCTTTCCTCTTGGATGCCGTGGTAACATGCATGTATATACACAAAACCATAAGATTTCATAATCTTAGGAAATCTTATACAAATATTGAGTAATTAAGACATGTACTTAGTTGTTTTAACAAAACAATGTGTGATTAACTAGAAACTATGAAACCACTACGCCTAAGGCCGGTTTTGGTTTGTTTAATTAACTAGGAATTGTAACTAGTTACTTGCCTATAAATACTCATCCACACTTACCATTTAACACTCTTACAACTCACAAACACTCAAACAAGAAAACAATACTAATCCTCTCTTGTCTCGGGTCATAAACGGCAAACAAACACCCTCACATTTACCCTTAAACCAACAAATAACACTAAGGCTTTTCATACAAGTTCACAAGGAATACACGAGCTAAGGTTGGGTACTCACAAAGCATTGAAGCTTAGGGTTTAGTTGTTGATTGTGTATTTACACATGTGGGTTGCCACATTGCTCGTATACACTCGAAACAAGTCACTAGGACTCATCGTAAGTCACGCACAAACCTATACACTTCATATTATAGTTATTTCTTTGATATCTAGTCATGTAGGCTAAGTTATTATGTGATTAGCAAGCTTTCTTAGGCGTGAACACCCATGGTTAAACCCTTGCGTGACACACGTACCTATATATGCATGTGTTTGACCTTGTGTGGTGCTAGGATACAAGGAAAGGTGTATAAAGAGACTTAATAACAAGCAAGGTCTTAAACGTATACATTTAGATACAAATGTAAACACCAACGTGAACATTAACTCACACACACGGATATTTTATAAACTACACATAAACTTTCAAAGAAAATGTAACAGTGTGGCTTGGGAAAGTGTATACGACGTTACTAGACTTTTGCATGTGA
>BQNB010069241.1:20456-30479 GCA_026074375.1 Tanacetum coccineum | reverse complement strand
TATGAATAAGGAAAGTGAGTTAGAAAAACAACATTTGTATGATAGGTTTGTTATAGCAGGAGGAATGCATGCTGTATCCCTACCCATGACAGGGAATTACATACCATCTGGACCTGATGTAGAAATAGATTACTCTTAATTTATGTATGGTCCAAAATAGTCTCAACCTAGTAAATCTGATACCTAAACCAGTGACTTTGATACTTGTGAATCAGATTGTAGTGTTGAAATACATGAATCTTTTCCTGAACCAACTGTAAATGAATCCAAAGTAGTAAATCAACCTAAGGTTTGGTCTGATGCTCCTATCATTGAGGAGTATGAATCAGATAGTGAAGATAAACATGTGTCTCAAATCGAAAATTGGCATACTCGAAGAATCTAGTATATATACCTATTTTGCCAGTAGACATTTCATGAATTGTTTGGTTAGGGCTAGGCAATTGTAGATGAACCTCATCAGGAATATGATATGTTTCGCAAAAAAAAAATTAGAGCTCTTAGAGTAAGAACCGACTTTATATCTGTAATATTGCTCATGATAAAAGTAAGCAGGGATTGGGGCCTAACCTGAAAGCCTAAAATTCTTCGAGATAGGGCACAAATGAAACATATTTGAAAAGCTTGAAGAACTTTTTAACAATGGTGATTATAATTCGAGAAGATGAAAAAGAAAACAGTGAAAACAACAACGAGTATTTATACCCTCAGTATAGTAAGTGCAAGCTCCTTCTAGATGCTTCCACGTGGCTATGACCTCTGAGTCAATGGCCAGGATGAAAAGTAAAAGATAGTGATGACAGTTAAGCAGTTGGACTAACCAGTCAAATCAGTCAGAAGGTGAAAGGCTACGAAGAGACCACGTCACCCACGTCACCATGTCTAAGGCGGTCATGATTAGCGACGGAACATCACGGAAAGACAAGCACGGAGGGCGCAAAAATACAAGGAGTACCGGAACCTGAGTCTAGTAATGTCTACCGCACGTAATAGACACACTAGACTAGGGGACTTGATGACGTATAACACGTGTAACATGCCTCCAGGCCTGGATTACATAAATTATACATGGGCCCAAGCCCAACAAGACAATCGCAAAGCACAACAGGTCTAAACTAAGCCTAGTCCCATGCTGGCGCGGCCCGAAAGAAATAAGACGGACGTGATACGCCTTCCGCGGACCAAGCAACATCCGCGGAAGGGGACCCACGTCCACAAGACACGATTACTGCGGACCCTTATCCGATAAGGGTCCCACTTCGGCCCACTAACAGAAATGAGTGAAATATTATGAAAACCTAATATTTGGCTCACCTATAAAAAAGGGTATTATGACACCCCACAAGGTATGATTTTCTACCACATTTCATACACACATACTCTGACATTCTCTGACAAATATGTTTACTTACTCTCACGCCGGAGTTCAATCATGGGGTCCATCTTCACGATAAGACTAACGGTTTACCTTTCATCGTGCATAAAATCATCTCGTTATTTAGTACAAGATCTCATCCTTGGGTCTGGTCCAATAACTCCCCAGATCTATTCACTCGACCCATTACGTATTTTGTACTAACAGAGATAAGCATGACCTAACTGTGCGTGAAGAAAACGACATATCATATTTATGTACCAGTTGTACAAAATCATGTTTTTCATGCGCTTCTTGTCTATAATAAAAGAATTGGGACTTGCCGGAAAAAAAATGGTGTTTGGCCATAATTAAAAGAAAGAAGATGAATATTAATTTTTAAAATAACCAAATTACCTTTAATCACCTTCGAAACAAGTTAGGTCGTGTGAAAATGTGAAGTGACAATATTGTTAGTACGTTAAGAATAATGACATGTGACGGATACTATATGGAGTACCTTTAGCTTATACCCTTAAACAAAACTCTTACATGATCAATTTATATCAGAGTTGTCTTAGATACAAATACTTTGAGGATTGAAAGGTATTCTGTAAAACAAGATGAACATATATGGTACACTAGACTGGCCTTAATATATATATTATCAGTTAAGAAGTGTTGACTTACAATTCATGCTTTAAGCACTGGTGATCTACATGTGCTACAGTGCTGCGGGACTAAAAAGAAGCCCAAAAATTTGGCCGACCCCAATAGTTTTTTTTTAAATTGTTGGCACAAAATAAGAGGAAAAAAATATTACAAAAGTACCGATTTATTCAGATAAAAAAAATACTCGCGGTAACATTTCCGAATTGACAATAAAACATTGGACATTTTACACCATGATACCCAAAGTAATTAATTTTGCCAAATAATAATAATAATAATAATAAAAAAATAACGCCACGCAACAACGCGTAAGACCATAAAAAAACTACTAAACACGATACTGAAAAAGTAAACCCGCACTATTAAATATGAGACCGACAAAATAAACTCGCACAAAATTAAAGGAAAAAAACAGGAGGAAAAATTTAATGACACGACAACAACGCGCCGAAAAATATGCTACCAGTGCATAACGCACAGGAAAAAAATAAACTTACACTATTAAACATAAAAAAAACGCGCGAAAAAAAAAAAAAAATTAAAAAAAAATAATAAATTAACGCCCCGCAACAACGCGCGAAAAATTAACGTTCGCAGCAACGCGCGAATATCTTTGCTTGTTTAGAGTTCATATAAAAAATGTACTATTATTTGCGATATGTTCTAGAATAAATAAGTCCTGGAGTCCCACAAATAAAACGATACGAAAGGTTGTTGACAAAAGTTTTTGATATGATCGGAAAAGAGGAACAGTGATTTGGTTTACACATCGAATTGTTTTGGCTATTATAACAAAACTTTACTTTTTTTTTAATTTGCATTTTTTATTGAGAACTTTCATTATTGTCCAGGGTTGTCTCATTACGATTAACTGTTGTTTTACTCGCATAAATTACTCGCATATATTTTTTTTGAGGGGGCATTTTTGAGCATCGATAACGGTTTACTACGCATATTTTTAAGAAGGTCACGGCCCGGGCACCCAAAATCCCCGACTTCCCTAACTACTCACGTACCCACCTTAATTAGTATAACAATTTGTCTTGCTATTTTCCTTCAAAGCTCATTTTGGAATGTTCAAACCCTTTTATTTTTACATTATTAGATTAAACACCGACTTTTTTTATGCGCTTGCATTAGTTTTACTTTCTGTATAGTCTTTGGATTGTTTGATTTTTAATATTTTAAGTTATTTGTAACAATCTAAAACATACCTGTTAGTACTAGCTACTTAGAAGTCATATTCGCTGAAGAAAAAGGTAATCACAGTAATTTACTACTGTAAACAAGGAAAGCAAATTGCAGCATGAGATCTCATCAATTTGCGCAAAACAATCACAAGGAGACACCATACATTTTACCAGTAACCGAGCCACGTTAAAAACTTAAATTCGGCGCAACTACAGCTTCACTAAAACATTGTGTTCGTATGATAGACCATATTTGAAAAAATTTCCAACACACAAATAACAGATAAGCGCTAATATAGTGCGGTATTGAACACTTCAGTGTTTTTTGACGGCAAAGATGGAATATACATAAAAAGAGTCCTAGCAAGACGCAAAAAACTAAAGTACAATAGAGTCAACAAAAAGATTACATAACAACAAAAATTGTAAAATCCTCGAGGCTTTTAACTTCGAGGGAATCAAAAGGATGAAAAACTTTTGGACCACTAAGGCGACGGATCGTTTTCACTTCGGCAAAATAAAAACCCCCCCATCCCGGGGAGGCCGAGCCACCTTGTTTTTCACCTCGGGTGATTTGATGAAACCCCAAAAAAGTCCCGAGAGAAGGATTAAAAGAAGTAACTATCCTCAAAACCGCCGAGATGCAAAACGAAAAAACCTTTGCGTACAGTACGCCAACCCAGCGAACTTGAAACGCCAGCTTCAGAAAAAAACCAACGCAGCTCAAACCATTTCCATTACTGCATGATCGAAAGGGTGATACATAAGCCAGTCATTTCAATATAACTTCATATGGTCCCTATTGTGAAGCCACGAAAATGAAGAGAAACGAACATTATCGAATAGATCACTTTTCCTCAACGGTTGAGAGTTAAACGTGACGCTATTTCGGTATCTCCAAAGCCACCAAAGAACCGAAGTAGTAATAACATAGAACATGTGTTTTTTCTCTTTAGAAGCATGCCAAGAGATGATCCAATCATTGAAAGAATCCCAAGAAGAAGCTTGAAAAAGAGGAATATCACACCATCTAAAAACGAGCTTCCACATATCGGTAGCAATGTCACATTCGAAGAAAACATGATTAGCAGATTCAACATTGGCATTGCAAGAAGGACAAAGATATGGCCGTAATAATCGCATACACGCGAAGAGAGAATCAATCTATTAGTGAGTCGTCGCCAAGAGCCTCCACATAAACACATGGGTGAGCAAAAAACCGAAAATCCGAAAACCCGAATAAACCGAAAACCGAAATCGAAACCGAACCGAACTGATAACCGAATCGAATTTGTCAAAACCGAACCGAACCGAACTACTAATTCGGTTCCCGGGGTTGGATAGAGTAGACATTAAACCGAAAAACCGAATTTATAAAGGGGGACCTAGGGGTTAGCAGAAAAACCGAAAAAACCGAAAACAAAAAAAAAGCGAAACCGAAAAAACCGCGACCGAAACTAAAAGCGGAGGTTGGGGGGGGGGGGGGGGGGGGGGGGGGGGGGGGGGGGGGAGGGGGGGGGGGGGGGGGGGGGGGGGGGGGGGTGGGGGGGGGGGGGGGGGGGGGGGGGGGGGGGGGGGGGGGGGGGGGGGGGGTGGGGGGAGGGGGGGGGGGGGGGGGGGGGGGGGGGGGGCGGTTTTTAATTTTAAAAACCAAACGTAAAAGCCAGTTTTATAATAATATATAATTAATAAATAATAAAATAAATAAATGATAACTTCTATTTGTTTTAATTTTATATTGATATTTTATGGATGAAATTATTACGAGAATTATAGTATTGATGCGTGTGAAATGTATTATATATATATTTGTCGTGTACGTGATTTTACTTGACAATATGTTGTTACAATAACAATGATCATATTATATGTATTTTCACATGCATGTGTGTGTCTCTCATTTATATATGTATAATTGTAAAATATTGTGTAAACATTATTAGGCTCATATTGACAAAAAAAATTAAAAAAATAACCAATTTTCTACGTAATAACAAGTTTATTAATATAAATTTAGCAAAAACAAATTAAACGTTTTGGGAACCGAAAAAACCGAAAAACCGAGAACCGAAAAAAACGAACAGCCTAAACCGAGTGGTTTCGGTTTTTGGTTTTATAAAAACCGAATATTTTGGCTCGGTTTAGTTTCGATTTTAGCCAAAAACCGACCCAAACTGAACCGTGCACACCCCTACCATTCAACACAGAGCCATTTTTTTCTACAAAACTTACAGAACCACTTTTGAACCAATAGGAATTTAATATTAATAAATAATTTTATTTAAATACAAAGGGTATAATAGTAAAATGCATTTTCACCTTCTTTTTAAATTTTCTTGATTAAAAAACGTTTTTTTAAACTCTTTAATTTTCAGATTTAAAAAATGATATTTTTTTTAATTCAATATTTTTTTCAGCGTACATATTTTTAGAAAAAACTAGAGCATGTATGCTTTTTTTAATATTATTAATTTCATATATTTTTAGCGCATATTTTTTTTGCTTATAACGGTAATTGCACATATGTTTTTATTGTACATTCTTTAATCTTCAAACTTTATAACCAAAAACATAAACACATACATGTAACCTCTAAATTAACAAATCAAGAACATAAATATCATTATTTTTGTTTGATATTAAATAAAATACAATTCAAAACAAAAGTATTATCAAAATTATTATAACATATATACACATCTTCTAAAAACATATATGCACGCCTTTCGAGAACATATGTGCACGCCTTTTTAAAAACAAATGCATTCATAAATCATCTTCGCACATCGTCTTTCATAGAATTGAGCCATCTACATATATGGCCGTCTTCCAAGAACATATGTGTGCATTCTTCAAAGAACATATGAGTATCCTTCCAAGAACATCGTGCATGCTTCACGTTTTAGTGCACCCGTACCCGCACCCATTTATAGTATTAACATCCGTACCCACTTCATTACTCGCCGGATACCTGGTTAATATTATACATCAGTTTTTCAGATTTCCTAGCGGGTATTAGTTATCCACAATTAAATTTTTGTATAAAAACATGACGGGTATCATGTAACACAACGATTAAATAAATCAAAACACCCTAATGTATTTAAATTTTCTAAAAGTTAAAGAAAAAAAATATTATATCAAACGATTTAACGTTTTTGAATAATTCATAAAAAAATCAAATGTGTTAGATAATAGATCATATACTTATAAAAAAATATAATGAAAAAAAATTATATATAATATATATATATATATATATATATATATATTTATATTTAATCTATATTTAGTTATGATCAAATGAAGAAGTTTTCTTAAAATAAAAAGGAATAAGAAGTAACTATAATGATATCGAGGATGCACCGAACTTAAATTAGATGCATCTCTATAATCTTAGATGCATTATAATGCATCATAATATGTTTTCTAACTTTTATTTAAATGCATATACGTATATTAGATGCATTTCATGATTTCTCTTCTTTTTTGTTCCTCTGCATGCCTCGAAAGAATGAAAATCAATTTGCATCATCTACACATCAAATTAACTTTCGAAACTCTACATCGTGCATCTAAATGAATAAAAATGCATTTAATGCAAGTCATTGCATCTCAAATGTGTGGTTTAAGTCATTTCTCACCACTTCTTATTTTAAGAGTTGAGATCCTCAAAAAACAAGGGCAAAAAAAAAAAAAATGGGTTAATCCTAACCACTCATTTTTTCATCATCCACTTTTCCACCTTTTTTTTAAAACTCAAATATCTAGCAAACGATAAATCGTTAAACGAAAAAAAATACACCATCGCGACGAGTATTTTTTTATCTTTCTATAGAGGGGCACTTATATATACTTTCGACGAACTTTTTTCGAATTTTTTTTTTTCAATCACGTCAGAAAAAATCTCATGGGATTTTTTGAAATCACATGAGATTGTGATACAAATCTCATGTGATTTTTTCAGACGTGATTGAAAAAAAAACGGAAAAAAAAAGTTCTTCCGAAAGTCTCGTAAGAGTAATTTTTTTTCCTTTTCATAGGGGGCACTTATATATATATATTTTGAAAAGAACTCTTTTTTCGATTTTTTTTTTCTTTTTAATCACGTCTGAAAAAAATCACAGAGATTTGTATCACAAATCACTATGTGATTATATGAAATACTGAGATTGTGATTACAAAATCTCATGTGATTTTTTCAGACGTGATTTTTTAAATGTGATTTTTCGACGAACTCTTTTTTCGAATTATTTTTTTTCAATCACGTCTTAAAAAAATAACATTGAAATTTGTATCAACAAATCACATGTGATTTTGTGAAATACATGAGATTGTGATACAAAATCCTCATGTGATTTTTTCAGACGTGATTGAAAAAAATCAGAAAAAAAGTTGTCGAAAGTATCACAACTGAGTATTTTTTATCTTTTATAGGGGAGCACTTTTTCCTATTTATTTCGACGAACTCTTTTTTCGAATTTTTTTTTTCAATTTACGTCTGAAAATAATCACATTGAGATTTGTTACAATCTCATGTGATTTCAAAAAAATCCCATGAGATTTTTTCTGGACGTGATTGAAAAAAAAAAAATTCGAAAAAAGTTAGTCGAAAGTATATCAAAGTGCCACTCTATAGAAAGATGATTTAATTCTCGTCGCGATGGTATGTTTCGTTTTTCTGCGTAACGATGAAGGTTTGTGAGATATTTAATTTTTAAAAAAAATAGGGTGAAAGTGGGTTTTTTAAATTAAATTAAATATAGAATTAATCGAAACAATTAGATGAAAATAAATTGGATGGGATAAGATGAAGCGGTTGGTTTGTTCTTTTTTTTTTGTCCTGTTCCTTTTATGGAACTTTTCTCCTAATTTTAATTTACTTCTCACTAGATCCCTACTATATATATATATATATATATATATATATATATATATATATATATATATATATATATATATGCTTCGGTTCCATTAAGAAGGTTTTTATTTTGAGAAGATTGAGAAATCTACGTTTAAGCAAATTAATTCATATTTTTTGATTTGATTACAAGTAAACATCATTTAATAGTGAATCAAATCTATAAATCACAAATTTGATTCACAAATCATTGTTAAAATCGAGTTATGGTAATGATTCCTTAAATTTGTATAGAAGATTCAGAATTGTACTTATATCGCAAAATCGAGAGTTTTTCTAACATTGATTCGATTTTTTTACATATTTTGGATTATAATCACATTAAAATAAATTTTACGCTTGAAAAACTTGAATCAAAGTTAAAAATCTATCATTTTTGAAAACCTTCTCAAAATAAAAACCTTCTCAATAGATCCGGATTCTATATATATATATATATATATATATATATATATATATATATATATATATATATTGAAAAAAAATATATATATATACTCTGATTAATTATAACATCAATAAAGCGAGAACAAATTCGGGTAAACGAATATGGGTACGGATACAACTAATTGGGCTAGTATTAACGGAACCTGTCACCCAACACGTACCCTGCTAAAAAAATTATTAAAACACAAACTCGCATCCAAACCCGCCAACCCACCCCGAAACCGACCCAACCTGTTTGGATTTCGGTTTTTCCCGTCGGTTTTAGATGCTTTTGCTATCCCTAATAGCATTGTCATCCATATCGAGTGATGTTAGGGGCACACCTCCAACTAGTTAGTGGCACCCCTTAAGCAGCCTTTACATGCATTACGGATAGGAAAATACAGTTTTTTTTTTACCTTTTTTTGTTTCGTATATTTTGTCTGTCAATACTTTAAACATATCAAACTTTATATTTTATTATTTGTTTCTATACTTTTATAATAAAAAATCAAAATTACAAAAACAAAAGAAAAACAAATAAAAGAAATAGAAAAAGACGGGAGTGCCGATATCCTTATAAGAGTGGAGGGTGTGGTTTTGGTTTTTCCTTCGCCACATCAGCTCAACATCATCAAAAAACACTTCATTTATTTTTTCCTTCAACTTTCCTTCAAGCATTGCAGCACCTTGTCTCTCTCTTCCATTCATTCTTTTCTAATTTTTATCATTTACACTGTGTTCTCGAGTTTAATTTTGAAGGGAAAAGAAAGAAAAAGAAAGAAAACTTAAGTAAATTTGTGTTCTTGAGTTTTTTTAAGGAAGGAAAATAAAGGAAAAAAAGAAAAATGAAAGAAAATTTTGAGTTAAAACTTTCCTCCCTAAAATGGGAAGAAATAGAAAGAAAGTAACATTTTACA
The DNA here is from genome assembly GCA_026074375.1 of Tanacetum coccineum. NCBI lineage: Eukaryota > Viridiplantae > Streptophyta > Magnoliopsida > Asterales > Asteraceae > Tanacetum > Tanacetum coccineum. The sequence continues at coordinate 20,996 of BQNB010069241.1, read as the reverse complement.
TGTCAAAAGACATAATTGTCCTTGCTTTTTTAACTTGAAATCTCTCAAACATAGGTATAATTGTAATTGAATCAACTTTTTTCCTTTCTTTTCTTTAAACTCAAGAACACAAATGTTTTTATTAACTACTTTAAGTTTTCTTTCCTTTAACTTTCTTTTTTATTTTTTTACTTTCTTTTCTTGTTATTTAAAACTCAAAACGCAATGTTAAAAATACCCTCAAAATATAAATACATACACACAACACAATAAAAATTTATTTATATTCTCTTAAAGTACAACCTCTCTCCTCAAAATTGACATTTCTCTCTCCTTCATGTTTCGGGACTCAACTCCCGTAAAATAAAAAGATTTCGTATTCCTGAATAATAAAGTGTGGTAACTGTGAATTTCCCCCTGAGGTGGCAGTCTTTATTAGACTTTTTCCTGCTCCACACCTTTTAGCCTAAGGGGTTATATATAACCTCAACCATTCATTATTTGGTGCTTATGAAATGTCATATTCTCGTTTTACATGCTACAGAAATCACGTGTTTTGTT
>BQNB010069241.1:2312-18092 GCA_026074375.1 Tanacetum coccineum | reverse complement strand
AGATTTAGTTCAAGATGAAGAATACTTGGTTCAAGAAGAAGAAGGCTTGTTTCAAGAATAAAAAGACTTTGTTGATTCAACGATAAATCCATCAAAGTGTTAGAAATTCTATTTTACTTGATTCTGGTTGATTTGGATCTTACATGAATGTGAATCTATTATATATCAGATGTGATATTTGTATTTTATAAGTTTTTAGCAAACTGTCATATGTGATTTCTTTTAAAAATCACGTATGGTTTAACATGATCATTACTAATTTATCAAATCATCATACTTGATATTTAAACAATAATAAAATGTTTTTTGTTCTAATGCTTTTATTTACAAGTGATTATGAATGTGTGCAATAAAACTTATACAAAATAGACATAATATCGAAAATCACATCCGTAAATGTTTCGCCATTTTCATTTCAGCATAAAACATCATGACATAGTACCAAGAAAGTTTAACCATTTTTGCAACACATTGTACCAGTTTCCAATGGTTTACAAAATCGTCCGTAGAAGTCAAAACTCCATACGAAGATTATAAGAAAAAAACAAAGAATACATTTTGAACATGAAATGAAAATTCATGAGGTTCTTCATTTAGCTTCTTGGGCCTTTGGATGCTTGTGATGTTCAAGATGCCTTGAAAACAACCTTCTCTACACAAATAAGAAGATTTGATTCAATTTTCAAGCACATAATCATATATGATATATTATAATGGTAAAGAAGTTGACTTTCAAGCAGATTATCATATATAATATTATACACAAAACTAATTTTTTAGTACTCACCAGGAGATCACAAACTACTTGTATTTTATTTTCAAGCACATTATCATATATGATATAGTATAAATGCTTAAAACCTAGCTTATATCATATATGATATAGTACATAAGTTTTTATAGTTTTTTCAGGCAACTTATCATATATGATTTTTCACTAACAGGTCATACTATATCTGTTCAGCGTAGAATAAGCCATAAAACATGATAATTCATAAAAATAAGCTAATAAGTTAGCTTATAATTCAGCATAATAAATTCAGATGATGATAATTCATAAGCTTATTTACATCAATCACCTAATAAGTTAGCTTATCATTCAACACGATAAATTCACATTTCGTCAAATAAGCTGAATTTATATAAATTCAAATGATGATAAATTCATATGCTTAATCACATCTAATAAGCTAAAAAAAGGATAAATTCATAACCTAAAAAAAGCGATCATCTTATTCACATCAAAACTAAATTTGTAGATAAATTCACATCAAATAAGCTAAAAAAGGATAAGCTGAATTATAAGCTTATTCACATCAAATAAGCTAAAAAAGGATAAGCTGAATTATAAGCTTATTCACATCAAATAAGCTAATAAAAATATAAATAAAAACGGATCAGATGAACTTTACCTGATGTTAATAAACCGAAGGAGATAACCCATTTACGAAGGAGATAATCGATCGATTAGATGTTCGTGATAATAGATTCAGATCTGGTGTGTTTGTGTGTGTTTTTAGTGTATTTTAGGTGAGAGAGAGAGAGAGAGAGAGAGAGAGATTTAAAAAAAGACGGGGTGTGAGTGATTGGAGGTGTGTGACGTGAAATGACCACAATACCCCTCCGCTTTTTTATTTATTTTCTTTTTTTTGTTTAATAAGTGAGGGTATCCAATATAACTCTCCTCTATAACTAACACAAGAAAGTCAATCTCAAATTCTTAAAAACTAATATTTACAATGCGTGTGACACAATCGTATATAGACGCTCCGTCAAAACGCGCAAGTTGTAACATTTCTCAATTTCAGGTCATTTTACGACTCTTATTATTCGTCACTATTTATTTTAGTCCGATGCGCGTTTACTTTTAATTTAACTTTTAAGCTAAATCGCGTAGACTATAAACAATCATTCAACGTAAACGGTCACCAAATAAATTAAGGTTTATGTCAATCAAGTGTTATATAATTATTAAGAAGATAATTATTAACTTTGCGTGTTTTATTTTTATTGGTCACATAAAAGGCTTACGTTTCGTAATAAAATACCTTTAGACGCACCGACAACCCGATAAGCGAGCCGATCAACACCCTGTATTTCAGCGTAATCGACTATAGTCGGGGCAAAAATGACCTAGGCGGGTACCAAGTTGTCAGGCCGATACTTAGATTTTCTCCATATTTTGTTATATTCAACTCTAAAAATCAAAATCGGCCAAAACTACCCCGAAGGCGCAATGTTTACAACATTGTAAGTAGGGGTGGCAATTTTTTTACACTACACGATAAATGATATGAACCCAACACTAAGTTAAATAAGTTTGGGTTGAAGATAAACAGATGTGGGTCAAAAGGGGTCACCCCCATCTTAATAAATTGGGATCGTGTTTGGTGTTCGATTAAGTAATCAAACGGTCTTTTAAATTTATAAAATACATTTAATTTATACACCGTTTTTAAATAAATCCATTTTTTTCTACATGAATTATAACATGTTAATATAGACGAATTAAATACATCTTTTTAAACAAATTCGGCTTTTAAATAATCACACTAAGCAGACTGCAACACATTTTAATCACACGTTTTATATACCACGCCGATTATTAGAATATACTTACCACCCACATAGCAATACATCCGCTTTTATAACACCGAGTTATTTTATATTGCTTGTCTCCATCCACCTCACTACTATATCACTCGTTAATTCAGCGTGTTTAATGCATTTCACCCCACACCCCACCCTATCCACTCTCATCGCAATATATCACACTGACTACGACAAACACACCTGATATTTTAAATAAAATAATATATATATATAATATAAATTTATATGTGTTTTTTTGATACACGTTTTTTATACACACCTTTTTTTATAGAAAACGATTAATACAATGGGATTTTATAACGTTATTTATATACTTTTATTACATCTTTTTTTTTATATACACTTGTTAACGTTTATAGTAAGATTATTTTTTCATATAAAAATTTTTTTTTTGCACTATATTTAAAGCACGTTGTTATACACACATTTTTATACACGTTTTTATACATGTTTTATACACGTTTTTATACATTGTTTTATATACGTTTTTATACATGGTTTTATACACGTTTTATAATCGGTTTTATAACTTTTTATACATGTTTTTATACACGGTTTTATACACGTTTTTACACCGTTTATAAAACCATGTATAAAATGTCTATAAAAATGTATGTATAAAAATGTGTATAAAACCAAGTATAACCCGCGAACCCGAATAGGTCAACCCAAACACGACTCGATTGCCACCTCTACGTGTACGTCATAACCAACGAAAAAAGAATAAATTTTACCACACACGACAACCAACATTGTTCTCGAAACTAAGTTGATCATGTTTAAACAAAAATATGTGCTCATTAATCGTTTATCTTTTGGATCTACTCTCATAACTGATACTAAGTTCCAGTATAATTATGAAATGAGGATGCAATCACATACGAACTACAGAGAACTATATTACCCACACCAAAAACTCATTTTCCAAACAATACTGAAATGATTATTTTATCTAAGTAGGAGACCAGCAAAAAGCGCTTGACATGTCTACTTAGGGTTCAAGAAGATCAATAAGCTAACTTGCATAGTTGAACCCACATCATATAAAGAATTTCAATAGCGTAACAAAATAAAAAAAATAGCATCAAAGAGATTGGTTACTAACCAAAACATATTGAAACCATTTAGCATCATTGTTCTTCTCCATCTTGGTTGGTGGATCTGTTTCAAACATTGTTTCAAGGTTTATTTATGATCTTTACTAATGAATACATAAATAAATTAATCACCAACTAATAAAAACGTAAAAACCAATACCCCTAATTTTTTGTTACACAAATCATAGATTATTAAAAAACATAAAGTAGATTAAAAAATACCTGATGATTCGCGCCGCCTCTATTCCTTCCGATAAAATTAAATGAGACACATTTAGTTTGTGTATGTGTATTTTTTTCTGGCGAGAAAACACTAGTAACCAAAAGTAGGCGGTTTTTGTGTGTCTGTGTGTTTTAGAGTGAGAAGATGAATGAGTCATGTGAGGGAGATGAGTCAAAGGGTACGTGGCAGCGATTCAAGTGAGAAGGAGGGGTGGGTTAAAAGGCGAAAGTTTTAAAAAAAGTGACACGGGTTTGACCTCGTCGGAACACTGGAAAAGCCCGCCGAAAATTAGCCGGACATGTCGGAGTAATCATTAATTTTTAAAGGGCATTGCATTTTATAAATTGAACCTTTAATACTGAAAGGTCCAGGATTAATGCAACCCGATGCACTTATTAAATGCCACCCACCCGACCCGGGTTTAGACCGGATATGAATTAAAACCCTGGATATCCCAAATCCCTCTCTCTCTCCACCGTACCATCTCTTCTCCCTCTCCCACTTCTTCCCTAGTTCATACACCACCTGTTCGGACACGTGTCTCCCTCCTTCAAAACCAAGGCAACCCATTTTATTCCACCAGACAAAAAACACACACAAACCAAATGTTGCACAATCATCTACAAACAATTAAATGCAGATGCTTAAGAAAAAAATTGCATACAACAACTTCTACCTGAATAGAATCGGTTATGTAAGTTTATTTATCCTAATTAAGTTTTATTTTTAAGTGTTATTACACATTTTTAGTTTTTTTTATTCAATTAGGGAAAATGGATGCAAATGGTGGGTTAGTTTCAGAATTAGACATCTTTCTGAAACTTCTGATGCACTGGTAATTTTTGATTTTTTTACATTGAATTTTGATGTGTGTTTTTTTATATCAATGTTTTTTTGTTGTTTATGAAGGTGGTCGAAGCATCGGCCGATGACCCCGGTTGATGGGTGTTCGATTGTGTTTCAGATGTATTGTAAACATGTAAGTTCATTTTATTGGATTTTATGTGTTAGATATCAAATGAGGGGATCTCTTTTTTAGTGTTGTTATTTGTGGTGTTTTTTTATCTTATACTTAACTTAATTGAATTCTAAAGTGAGATTGATGGAAAAAAAATTATCAGATTGTGTTTCGTTCATTAAAAAGTTACTTATAAAGACCTACTTATTTCTGGGTTTTCAGCCTCACATATGTTGTTTCGAATAAGCCGTGTTACAGAATCGTACACCATACATACTAATTGAGTGTGATTGCATGGGGATAGAAATATAGGATTTGGATCGAGCTTGCTTCATGAGTTGTATGGCCTGCCTGTTAAGGCTCCTACACAATGAAATTGAATAGAATAGAATAGAAAATGAATGATTTAATCATCTGTTACAAGGAGTGTTTTGCATTAGGTGTACAGTTTATCATTCCTTTATTTTAGTTCTATATAACTCAGATCATGTGTTTTCCGCTAATTTGCCTTTTTCCGTCTGTGCTTGCCAGTTTACTAATATACCGTCATTATCAAAGTTAAAAAGTGTTAAGTATTTAGATGAAGTGAACACTACTTGATTGCATTCATTCTAAGGTGTACGTGATGCAATTAGTTTTGGACCTTTCGCATATAAAAAAGGCACCTTTTATTAGTAATAATAACCCCTAGCATCCAACAACGTCTAAAGACATTCAGTCCAAACAAAATTTAAAAATGTTTCTTAATCTGATTCTCAAAAATAAATTGTGCATTTTAGCGCAGGTTATGTTAGAGATAAGGAAGCAACTGTTGCAACCTTGGACACTGAAGGATGGTTTAAAGACAAGTGACCTTTGTTATTTATGATTCTGTATGGCTTCCTTTTACAGTGTTGATCGACAGTAAAGAACAAATCAAATAACAAGGCTTATCCGGTGAGGTCTAGCATGCATACTTTTTGTTTTCGAGTGGCATTTATGTAGTTATAGTTATCATTTCCCCACAATTATTCTCCTCAACGTAGTTTATCAACTTCAATTTACTATTCACTTCAAACTTCTACTTTTTCCCCTTGACTTATACTGACATATTGAAAGTATTGTCAGTTGTGATTTTAAATTGTGGTCTTACGAAGATAAACAATTTTTGTGCATGTGAACAGGTTCAACGTCTCAATGATAGATCATTCTGTTGATGTAGGCAATGATGATTAGATAATGGTTGATAAACTGCCTAAAGATGAAGCAAAGATGCGACTCGAAATGGCAGGGTATTTATTGTTTTGTTTTGCATTTGCATACGAAGCTTAATAAGGTTAATGGTGTGTATTTATTGTTTTGATCTGCAGGCTTCAGGGTATCATCAAATATTCTGAAGGGGAGACTGGAATTTACAAGCTGGTATTGTGTTTCATGTATTTATGCTAGAATTTGCTGTTTTTTGTGACGAATACACACTAAAGAAATGCTTAATATATTTTATTTGTTGGTGGTCAGCCAAATCGTTGTTTTGCCTACAATTGCCATCGAGAAAGCTCAGTCTATCGGCGTGTTGTGTCCATAGGAGGTAAGTGTGAGTAAACGAAATGGACCTTGATAGTTTTATAGTATTCAATTTAATTCTGGTTTCAGCCTCATATATCTGTTTCAAATAAGCCGTTATCAGGAATCGGTACACCATACATACTAATGTGAGTGTGATGCATGGAAAGAAAATATAGGATTATGATCACAAGGCTGCTTCATGAGTTTTTTTTATTTAATGTAAATTGGCCTCCTGTTTAGGCCTCCTACACAATGAAATAGAATAGAATAGAATAGAAAACGAATGATTTAATCATCTGTTACAAGGTGTGTTTTGCCAATTAGGTGCAAAGGATAAAAAAAAAAAAAAAAAAAAAAGAAGAAAAAAAAAAAAGAAAAAAAAATTTATCATACCTTTTTTTTAGTTTTATATAGACACAGATCATGTGTGATTCCGCTAAGTGCTGTACTGTTTCTGTCTTACCAGTTTTACTATATACCGTCCATTACAAATTAAAAGAAGTGTTAAGTATTAGATGAAGTGAACTACAACGTTGATAGCTTCATTCTAATTTTATTGGTGCAGGTAGTTTTAGACCTTCCGCATATAAAAGAGAGCACCTTTTTATGTATGTGATAATATCCCTACCACCAAACAACGTCGTAAAGACATCAAGTCCAAAACAAAATTTAAAAATGTTCTTGATCTAATTCTCAAAAATAATTTGTGCATTTTTGGCGTAGGTTATGTTAGAGATAAGGAAGCAGCTGTTGCAACCTTGGACACTGAAGGATGGTCAAAGACCGATGACCTTTGTTATTTTGATTCTGATGGCTTCCTTTACATTGTTGATCGACTGAAAGAACTAATCAAATACAAGGCTTACCAGGTGAGGTTCTATCTATGCATACTTTTTTTTCGTGGCATTTATGTAGTTACAGTTGTCATTTCCCCATAAGTTATTTTTTTTTCCCTTTTCTCTACGTTATTAGTATCAACTTCAATTTACTATCACTTCAAACTTCTTGACTTTTCCCTCCTTGACGTTATAGCTACATATTGAAAGTATTGCATGGTTGTGAGTTTAAAGGTGCTTATGAAATAAACAATTTATGCATGATGAATGGGCGTTCAACGTCTCTATGTAGATCCGTTGTTGAACGTAACGCAATGAACGCTTTGATAATGGTTGGATAAACTGACTAAAATGAACAAAGATGTGACTCCAAAGAGGTTGGTATTATTGTTTTGTTTTGCTTTGCAATACGAAGCATAAATAAGGTTAATTGTGTATTTATTGTTTTGATCTGCAGACGAAGCAAGAAGTCACTGAAACTTCAATGGTATCATCAAAGAATTAAAGGGGAGACTGGAATTTACAAGATGGTATTGTGTTTCATGTAATTATGCTAGAATTTCTTGTTTTTTATGACGAATACACACTGAAGAAGTGCTTAATATAGTTTATTGTTGTTGGCAGTTGGGATCGATGTTCTTCAAGTCATCGAGAAAGCTTTAGTTCGTATCGATTTAGAAAACCATGGAGGTTGTGGTGAGTAAATTAAATGAATTATAAGTTTAAAGTTTTTGTTTTGTTTCTTCTAGCTGAACTCCGTTATGATGGCAGGATTTCATCATCATAAACCAGAAATAGGGCAATATTTACGTGACCTTCAACTGATTAATTTGTTGAGATAAATTTTTACGGTCAACCGCCACATTTCCAATCATACTTAAATATCCAACCTTGTGTATTTTTGTTTCACAAACCTACATAAAACTGCTACTTAATTAAAGGATTCCTTTGTGTTAGCTTATTTAGTGAACCCATTAAGAGCTTTAAATATATTTAAAATCTCGAAGTTTAAATGAGCACGTTATGAAGATGCTCCAGTGACCACTTCACGCCTGCTCTCAGGTAATCTGCAAATCAGAAAATTTTAAGTTGTTAGTTGTCTAACCAATGAAACCCCTGAAGCTTGCCCGGAAAATCAAAACGGCTTCCTCTTTATTTTAAAAATGAGCAACCCACCCGTATTGGTTTTCTCTATGAGGGCAATAAGTTTTATTGATTCGACGTTTTGTTTAGAAGATTTTTTTATCAAAACACTTTATCATAGTTTTCTATAAATAAGCCCTTTTTAATCTGCCTAGGAAATACAACAAATGCATTTGAGTTATTTTTGTATAAGCAAAATCAATACAAAAAGAAAAAAAACCCTAATCAGAAAGGGGTGTAGTTTTTTTGTGTTTGTTTAAAATTGTTTTGTGGGATTTGTTAAACTTATATTGTCCAGGTCTTTGAACAAGATCAAGGTGATATGCTATTAAATGCCAAATGGTTTAAAGATGGTGGGTTGCGTAGCAACTTTCGAGTGTGCCGGGAGGCGATTTATGGGTTCCAATATCATTCTCAAGTATAAGATTTGAAATTTTGGTTTTGGTTGCGTAATTGAATGAGTGATTTTCGAATAGCAAGTTTTGACTTTATTAGCTTATGTGACTTAAGTGCAAGCGAAAAAAATTGCTTATATATGAAAAAACCTAAATTTTACAGATTCTTACAAAAAAAAATGGTTTTTTGCAATTTAATCTCTTTATAGCGTGCTGCATCTGCACTTAGTTCCATGAATGGAATGGTGAGCTTCAAACTCGATCAAAATATGAGTTGGTTTATATTCTATATTAGTTCAACAATATAATACACGTTTATACAATGTCGAAACATTATTTACAGACACGACCCAAGGATTCGCGGTTATTGCAATGGCAAGTATTCAGGAAGATAAAGAAGCCATTAGAATGTTTGATCGATATGTAAGTGCTTTATTCTTTCGTGACTTTATTTTCAACATCAAAAATTGACTAATGTTTCTCATTCAGTATCAGATGTAAGTTTTTTTTGACAAAAAAATTGTGTCCACTAATTTAATGTTGATCTTTATAACCCTCTGTTTCTTTATTTATGACTGCTATGTATTCTGAGTGTTTGGTTCTTTTTAGATATATAATTCTTGGACTTCGAATATGCTTATAACCATATGTGTTAGTTAGAAGTTATAAATTTGTAGTATAGTTTTTGATATAGGATACTCAAGACTCATAATCTATTGCATATTTAAACTTGAAGAATCAATATAAATGCAAAGGTGCCTCTGTTAAGCTATATATATAAGTATTTACCTATATCCCTGATATGCTAAGATGCCGCACCCCCTGTTTTCATGGCGAATGCAGCGGGTGAAGGGTCACTTGAGTGCAGATTGTTACACTCTAATAGATCACAATGAATACAGGGATCGGAGGCTTGATGTCGATAATGTTTTATGAGGTTTAGTTTAATATGACGTTGAATTTGTTTTCTTAGGTTTTTTTTTTTTTTAAAGTATTTGGCAAATGAATTTATTAGATAATAACAAAAATATATGACTAATATAACTTGTTTTCATTGTGTGCATAAATGTTCTGTCTGGCATACTTGGTCACTGGCAGAAAATGAACCCACGATGAGCATTTTGTCAATGAAAATTCATCACCAACTAACAAGACACCCACAGTAAGAGGTGTATCTTTGTTTTTTAATTTAGGTGACTGGATAACTACACCTAATTGTTAAGCTAATTATCCATTGCAAATGTTTTTATCATCCTAAGTACATTAATTAACATTTAATATTGAGTATAATTTCAAAACACTAATTGGACGAGAAGTAGGCATATCAAACTTGCGGCCTTTTTAAAACCACATGTAATCTAATAGGTTAATTGGTTTTATTCCCCATAATTCTAATTACAATCAATGCAACATACAAATACAATGTGTCTAGGATTTTGAAAATCTCATAAGCACACATTTTTTGGTTTGATAGCTTATTACATTTTTAAAATTCATAACACAGTAACACAAATGCCACAACATACCATGGTTTTTTGGGAAATGACTACTACTTACAAAGTATAATAAGAATTAGCTGAAAGATGGTGGAGGGTTGGCTTGATGTGTACGGGCAACGGGTCCAAGTCTTTATGTAAAGTCAATATAATATTAAGGTATAAATCCTAAGTCATAATTGTAATCATTGAATTTATTTCCACACAAGTGTAGTTTCAACTTTACAATGGCACTTAGTAACATAGATTTTTTTTGATTCTTTTCAGACTAAATAAAGTTATGTTAGTGATAAAGATCTTACTCTTAAAGATTGAATTCTTGGTGTTTGATTGTTACAGTACATTCAAAATGTTCGGTAAGTATCTTCTCAGGTTAACAATGTAACAGTGTAATAAATCAGGTTGGAATACTCTTTAAAACTAATTAGGTAAGGTAAAATGGGTGGGTTAAGAGGTGTGTTATGTGAGTAATTGACCCATTAAAATTAAGCATTGTAAAAATATTACACGGTCCCTTATGCCCGGCAACAATGGGTATGTGCACTTTTGCCCACTATTAAAAGAAAAATAAAGGTAACCAAAATGGCAAGGACAAAGTAATATGCATTTGTTATAAACATAAGGGATTTATAAGTGCTTTATTCCTCAGAGGTTTGATAGTAACGTGTCATTGTAATTACCTGATATTACAGTAGATAAATGGAACTCTTCTATATTCCTAATTCTTCCTTCTTTCCATGACTATTAATAGTCCTATTAAGAATCAGAAATGACAGAACGGAGGGATTTCGCATGCTGTTGAAACAGTTGAAAGTATACAACACTAAGAAGAGATAAGGCACAGATGGGGCGTCTTCCCTGTTGCTGGTTAACGTGAAGGGCTTCTGGAAGCACAACTTGTAATCAATCAAGGTCTGATTATGTAAATGCAAGTTATAATAAGTATCGTTAACTATTGTGTTAGTATGTATTGTATTATTGACTTTGTGTAAATAAGAAATGCTAAATATATACATCATATTAAAGTCTTCAGTTAGTACTATAGTGTCAGAACAATGAGACTCACAAGTTTGTGGTGTTTGTGCTTGCATATAACTTAGTTAAAATGTATTGACTTCATAATCTAGCAATCCAAATATGTACTGCACCACAAGAGGTTTAAAAGGCCGAGTGTTTTTGCATTTTCTTGATTACTGGTGTTGGATCATGTATGTGTTTCGTTTACTTTAAATTGAATGTTGAGCAACGTATTCTGATTTACTCGCCGGTATTTACGAAATAGCCCCTCTGGTATTTACGAAATACTCCCTCGCACTATGGGTTAAATTACGAAAACTACCCTCATTTATAAAAAAAATTATAAAGTATCCTCTCTGACGAGTCAACCCCGCGCGCTCCGCGCGCGGAGCGCGGGTTACAATATATGAAGATATTGGCATTGCATTTATTAAAGTGCATTGAAAATCAAATCCTGCCATTTAATATCAAAGATATAATATTGAAGGGGCATTGCATTTATTATATTAAAGGGGCATTGCATTTATTAAAGTGCATTGAAATCAATCCTGCCTGTTAAGTATCAAAAGATAAGTTCTGAAATTAGTGGTACCACAGAGGACACCGCCAAGTCAGCGCACAACAACACTTCTCACTCTAAGACCAGAACCCAAACCAAAAGTTGGACCTAAAACGACAGTAGTGTTGATACGCAAGAGACACCCGAACAAAATTTTTTAATTTAGTGGTGGCAGAGGACACCGAACAATTTTTTTAAACATTACATTAATAATTAAACATTTTACAAATAAAAATACACGAAAGAAAAGAAGGAAAAAATTACTGAAATAAAAACATGAACTTGACGGAATTTAAAAATACAACACAGATACGTATTAAAACATATAGTTTGAATAGTATCCGCTAGAATAGTAGTTGTTTGATTTTAAATTTGAAAATTACATTACGGAATTAAAAATTACATTATGCAATTGAAAATTACATTACAAAATTGAAAATTACATTACGGAATTGAATAACAATAATGTTAAGCTAATGAAACCGTATCCTTACGGGAAACCTCAACCACATTTCTTTTTGTAATGGTAAGGTAATGCTTTGATGGTTTAGGAGTAAAAACTGAGACATTAGCAAGTATCATAGCAGCTCCTACTGTAATATCCTTTTCATAACTACCCACATCAAGGACTTTGTAGTGTATTGTTCCAGGTACTGTACCCGATAGATCTTTCAGAGTCACATTTAAATCTCCAAGAGCATTCGGAGAACAAGACTTCACTATTGCAACAACTTGTTCAAGTTTTCCCTTTTTAAGAAAGTTGTCGATGTCTCCCAAACATCCAGTTACAGTGCCACCAAAAGCATTCACATAGTTAGTGGCGCTAACCCACGCCCCACTGTTAAAATCAGCATCCTCACCCACATCCTCAACAACTTTCTGCATATATTCTTGTGTCGACATTAAAGCCCCATCCGGATCAAGAATAAATACATTTTCTTTAAGCAGCTTGGCTCGCTGAACAAGACCCGCAGGACCGGGTATTATCCTAACTGGGTTTGGGGTTGAGGAAGATGGTTCAACACATATGCTATTAGAGAGCTGAACAACACCCGCAGGACCGGGTATTATGGTAACTGGATTTGGGGTGTATGGAGATGGTTCAACATGTGCGCTACTAGACGAACGCAGAACAGGTGTTAAATGGAGATCAGAATCGTCTATATCAAGACTGTATTCCCATGGATCATTTTCGTTAGTGAAATTGGAATCCATCTGGATAGTTGGATAAGAAGTTGTGTGATATAATGAGGAGATGGTGGGGGTATTTATAACGAAAAACTAGCCGTTGGAATTCAAAATTTGAAAATATAATAACGGAATTTAAAATACAATACTTTATTTAAAACATTAAATTAAAACAACATTACACTAAAATAGTTTCTAGTTTATTAATCTGATGACTCGTAATCTGAATCAATTCTCATCACCCCAAATTCCATAAAGTATTCATCATCATCAGCTTGTTTTTGCCTAATCTTCTCCTCCCGTGCCTTTTCATCCATTGTTTGTTCTTCTAGTGTTTCTCTTAAGGCTTCTTCATCTAGATGTAGTTGATGTAACTCTTCCGCAGTAAGGTATACATCACCAATCTCATGTGTCTGTGATGACGAACCACCTATATGGGTTTCTGAGCGGTGGTTGTATTTTTCATGTATCCAAGCTAACTTAGCATTCATTTGTTTTTCTAGTTTTGCCGCCTTTCTGTACATAGAAAGATTTAGCTCGTAATCTTTATCAGAACCTTCTTTTAAGAAAGTGTCGATCAAAGCACGGCTCTCTTGTGGAATGTGATTACATTTCTCGTATGCTTTTCTAAGATCTTCTTTAGTTGTGCATGCATTATCAAATTGCAAGGCTAAATCCAGAATCGCTTTCTGATGAACCATATCTTCGTCAATTTGTTTTTGAACCAAAGCTTGGATTTCATCGTCGCTATGTGGTATCGAACAAGCCATTTAAAAAAGATAATGAAAGTGTATAAAATGTATGTGTTTTGTGATTAAAAATGGTATAAAAAGTGAGATTTTATAGTGAATGGGGGATTGTTTATTTTTTTTTAAATAAAAATATAAAAGAAAGAGTTAATTTTTTTTAATACGAAATCTTCCTCCAATTGTAAGGTCGTGCAGAAGACCCTAACTTTGCAAAGGTTGGGGGTGACCAGGTCTTGCTTCGGTCGGCGTAGTGGGGTGACCATGTCCCTTTTATTGCCACATGGGACGACCGACCGCAAAAGGTCGTCCCATTACGTTTAGCCTAGAGTCTATAATGTAATTTAGGCCATGTTAGACAACCTTCAAAGTCTACACACATTTGGCTACATAATTTAGGAAATGTTGACAACCTTTAAAGTCTACACTAAATGTTTGTAACAACTTTCACAAATTCAAGTGGCATGTTTGAATGTATTAAATGATCATATTTAATTTGGTCATGTAACCACTAATTCTTACAATTATGGAGACTAATTATGGAAGATATTAATTGGCCATTAATCTTTCTTTGATTCTCATATGTTCTTTATATATTTCTTTACCGTTTTATTAACGATTTTTCTTTCGTGATTTCTAACGATTTTTATTTTATTAATATGAGTTTCTTTATTGTGCTTTTAAATTTACAGCTGCGGCCTGAAACTGTTATTTTGATGGCTGTAATTTTCTAAAGCGGCATTTATATTTGTGTTAATTAGTTGTGTAGATTTATATATTATTATTTTAACTTTCTTGTGTAAACAGTATAAATGTATAATTTGATACGAGAATTACACTTTTCTATACTAAATATAAAGCATTTAGTCATATTTCTTTAAATTTCAACTTTGTTGAAAAAAGTATTTTAGCAATTTCTTAAAATTTTAACATTTTTGAAAATAGTATTTTAGGAAATGCTGAAAAATAAAATTTATATATATTTGGAATGGATATCTATCCTTATAGAGCAGATTTGCCTAATTATTGAAAAATTAAAACTTGATAAACCTATTTTAAGCAACGTTGAATATTGAATACGTGGAAACTGTTTTTGTATATTCCTTTAATGCGTGGAAAACGTAAATTATATATGGCAAATGAGAAGACTTAAAACTTAAAACTTAAAACGTAAATTATATATGATCAATTAATAACTCATTAATGAAACGTAAATTAAAACCTAAAACTTGAAATTTAAAGATTAAATTTGAGTTCGTGTTTTATTATTTGACTTAAAAAAATTGATTTGAACTTGATTTAAGGTAATTAATTAAGTAATCAAAGCTTATGAAAGAAGATATATAAATTTCGAGTCATTTTTGTTAAAACATTAATTCCGATCTTAAATGAAAGGTCATTTTTGTTAAACCGGTTTGTTTACTAGGTTAACCAGGTCTTTAATAATTTCGGTAGGAAAAAGAAGGTGGGTTACCGGTTCAACCGGTGCAATCGGATTTTGAAATTATAAAAAAGGTTTAATTTGACTTATTTTTTCGATCATATTCGGTTGAACCGGCCGGGTCGAACCGGGTTTCAAAACATCATGTTTGATCTCTAAACCAACAAACTTTTATTATTGTGCATTAAACACACACAATGTATGCACAAAACAAATGACCCCCTGGCTGCACTTGCACTTTTTACCCAAACCATAACTCTTTTTCTATTAATTATCACAATATTGCATATCCTTAATTATCGGCCGCTAAGGATTTTCCGTGCGGGCACACGTCTAGTTATACACTAATACCAGTCTAAATGCAAACATCAAAAACGCGACGAATTCATGAAAACCTTTTAATAAAACACCGGTTTAATAACTTTTTCCCACGTTCTGGAGACTCTTTTTAATCACAGTGTCATTAAGGTTTAACTGAAACACATTCATTGTAAGATGTAAGAAACAGGAAAAGACTTCATCG
>BQNB010069240.1:13175-33564 GCA_026074375.1 Tanacetum coccineum | reverse complement strand
GGGTTTTTTCGGTTTCGGATTGAGCGGTTCGGCTCGGTTCGTCGGTTTCACGGTTTTTTTGAACACCCCTAATGTTAACTAGCTTACATTTGGCAACATCTTTCCCTTCATATTTAAACTCGGCACTTTCTTGCTATTTTTCTTCATATGTCGATGTGGGATTATTAAACCCCAATTTCTTTTACACAATTAAACGGCAAATTATGAACCTGTTATGCTTCTTGAGTTTGACTATAACTAGGGTGAAGTTTAAAAATACGCAACAAACTTTTTTAAAAAGAACAAAATATGTAATCTACTAAATATAGTACTAGAATTGCCAAATAACTTTCAAATTTTGAACGATATACGTAATATGACCGGCTATTGATGAAAATTTGACCTGTTTGACCGGTTCCATTTTCAAAAATGACATAAATAGCCCCCGTGATTCGCGTTGGACTTTCACTGTTATTCCTTAACTTTTTTTTTCAATTAAAAATTTCTTTTTCACTTAATTAAAAAAAAATTCACTTAATTTTTAAAATACTTTTTTTTTCATTTATTTATACACTATTTTTCTACACTTATTATACTTTTTTCTACTTACTCATATAAAGATTTTTTTATACTTATTACACATTTTTTTTAATATTGTGTTAAACTTTTTCACAATTAGCACCCTCATGTGACGTAAATTTTGACTGTTAATGTGACTTATATTTTTTTTTAAATTTTAATTGTTAAACACCCCTTATGTGAAAAAAAGTCCAACGCAACGTTTAAAAAAAATTCTTTAAAAAAATATAAGTCACATGAGGGGTGTTTCATAGTCAAAATTTAAGTCACATGAGGGTGTTGGTTGTGAAAAAAGTTTTACACAGCATTTAAAATTTTTCCTAATAAAAAAGTGTAACAAGTGTAAAAAAATACGCAACATTCAAAAATTTGAAGTCAAAAAAAAGTTAAAGGACTAACAGTGAAAGTCCAACGCGCATCACAGGGACCATTTCTGTAATATTTAAAAATGGAACCGGTCAAACAGGTCAAATTTTGATCAATAGCCGGTCATATTACGTATATCGTTCAAAATTTGAAAGTTATTTGGCAATTCTAGTACTATATTTAGTAGATTACGTATTTCGTTCTTTTTAAAAAAGTTTGTTGCGTATTTTTAAACTTCACTCTAACTACTACCTATCGTTAGGCTGTTCCAACGATGTGCTTCTCTTTCAAAGCACGAACGATATGATATGGGTATACATCAAGCGGATAGTCCCTACGTTGCCAATCCAATATTGCTTGCACGGATGTACTCTCAAGCTCGCCTTCGGGCCACATTGGTATCACTACATAAACACAGAAATCCTCTCCCGATTCAATCTTTCTCAAAGTTTGATGGAGTGATAACGCTTTTGGTATCAAATGTAACGTGTTTATGTCGTTATCCTTGATGTCATTTGAGCTCCATCCCGAATGAACTTTATAGGAAATATTGGTTTTCGATGTAGTATTTAGCTCTTCAGGTTGCGTTAATGTATCCATCTTGGATGCTACGGACCATAATGTTGTCTTCTCCGCAACGACCTTTTAGTGGTGAGTTGGAAATCTGGAATGTGTGTGTCCTAGGGGTGAGCATCGGTTTGGAATCGACACGAACCGGAAAAACCGAAACCGAACCAAAACCGAATCAGGGAAAAATGCCAACCGAGAACCGAACCGAGTATAAACTATAAAAACCAAAACCGAACCCGAATAAGGTCGGGTCCGTTCGGTTTGTTATAGTTAGTTCGATCCGAATAAGTGTCAGTTTTGAACAGAACCGAAAAACCGAACCGAACCAACCAAACCGAAATAAATACAGTTAAACGAACCGAATAATGTCGGTACGTTCGGCCCGGTTTCAATCGGTTTGTCGGGTTTGATCAGGTCGGTTTTCGGTTCAATATGCTCAGCCTTTGCCAAAGGTTGAGTTTGTTAAAAAAAGAGCAATCTATCAGCTTGCCTCGTTAAAATCCCATTTCACATATAAAATGTGATTCTTTGAAGAGATGTCGACTTACCATTTGTTGTTGATATAATGCGATATAGGGATGACCAAAATCGACCGAAAACCGAACCGAACAGAACAAAGTTGAGCAAAAACGACCAAAATTCGTACCGAACTAAACTAAAAAACCGAGTCCAACTGGTCGGTTCGGTTTTATATATTTATGGTTTTTGTTTTCGGTTTGGGCCAAAACCAAGAGAAACACACGTAAACTGTATAAACCATGTTTTTCTCGGCTTTTAGTTCGGTTCAGTTTTGATCCGATAAGCCTATGTACAACACAACTAAAAGCACTCCTTGTCAAGTAATCATTTTAAATATCTTAATAAGTTGACAAAGAACCATAAAATGGTTAACTTGAACAAACAACTATACATGTAGATTTTCAACAACAAATGCAACAAATAATGCTAAGTGGCTTAACATGAATGATTTTGGCTGTTGCTTAACCCGTGTTCTGTTGATGACTTGATGCTTCAAATTAGGTGTTTAAATCTTAGTACTACTTTAAGTCTTTAATAGACTTCATATTTGAACCAGAGTAATGTTGCAAGAAGAACGGTTTAATATTAGTGAAAGTTACCTTAACAAACATAAGTTCGTTCTCATGTTTGAATAAGTTGATGGCTTATGAGCCTTATTTAAGAGCTACTGTAGCTTGCTTATTACATAGAGGGCTTTGAGTTATATAACCTTTTGCTAAAACATTTTAGCGTGTTTAGCTAATTCAAATCGACCAATAGCTACATAAACTTTTTTATATACAACTTTTTTACATGAACCCTCGAGAACCTACTTTTTTATATATACGGAGTAACTTTTTTACATGAACTATCGAGAACCTTCTTCGGTCCGCCCTTAGACCAGCCATATCAATGGTCATTAAAAAGGGCTGAAACACCAGAGCCATATCGATGGGCACTGAAACACAGTAAAGTAACTTTTAATGGGCATTAACGTGAAACTTATTTATAATATTAATAAGCTGATTGAGATTCGAAAAAACCCACTCTCATGAGACATTTGAAAACTTGGTATAAGCTTACAAAGAAATAAATACATTCCAACAAGTATCAGAAAGAAAGAGGACATTTGAAAACTTCAACTAGCCTACATTTGATGATATCCTTCCCTTCCTATTTAAACTCAACACCTTGTTGTTGCTTTTCTTCATCGCTCCATGTGGGATGGACTAAACCACAATTTGTCAATGTATATATGTTTTAAATTTACCCAACATAATACACATGTCTACATTAAGACCAATTCTCATATGTTATGCTTCTATAATTGCATGTGTGTAGGCTTTATATGTGAATTGGTCTTAATGTAGACATGTGTATTATGTTGGGTAAATTTAAAACATATACACACAGTTGGTGCAACGTTTACAGGGAATAATATAAGTCCATGTTCAGTTGGTGCAAGATTTATAACAATCAGATCCATGTTAAGCAGATCACAAGCACCCGTTTGTGATACGTAAAGCTAAAATAGCAGACCAAGCAATAACAAAAGTAAATTGTTTCCACATTACCGTATTTTGGAAGATATAATGATAGATATATAAGAGCTTACTATAAAGCCACTGAAGCTCTAAACATTCCTTGAACAACATGGTGTACGTTTTGTGTTTGCTAACTAACATCTTGTGTATTAAAAAAGCTTAAGAATTTGCAGAAATGCTCCTTTCACATGATGGTTTGGCATGGTAAAACAATCTGCCGCACCTTAAACCACGATATGTTGATTCGACTATGCTTCTTCAGTTGTAGGTCTTTATCATACTTTAGTTGACTTATTCTTTAAGCTTAGGTTATGGCTTAAGAACAGAGGTTTGGAAGAAACTTGTTTATAATAGCCAAGATGGATTTACGAAAATTTTGGTCGTTGTACAAATTTCCAATCATAACCATATGCTAAATGGTACTAAACTGATTTGATGATCTCAAATTACATTTTCGAAACAAGACCTTCAAAGAAAAGATTCAAGGAATGAGTCCACAATAGTTAAACGACCGATGCGTAAAACTTTTTCATCTTGTATTACTAAACGAAAGCACAGATTACTTATAGTCTCAATACAACGCAAAAGACACAATCTATGGGTGTAATGAGAATATGAAAAGCAAAAGAAACTCACAAATGGTTGCCTATTAATTACGTAGTTTATCACATATAGGCATGACCAAACTTACCCAACCCGACCCATTGACACCTCTACATGACATCATACAGGTTTTGTTGATTACTTGGATTAAAAGAAAATCATTGGTTCAAGGGTTGTTTAGCAAGTAAACTTTGGTTCAAAAATTCATAATATCGAACTTTCTCACCAATAAAGCATATTGGCAAAACCTTGGAATATAGAGATTACAAAGTAAATTAATGGTTAAAGTTGTAAAAAAAATATGAGTTTGACAATGTATTTTTCAAAACATGAGAACCTTTTATAGTATTAAGTTAGCATATGTTAGGACTATCAATAACATAACGAACTATTTGAGTTATACTTTTTCTTGGTGTAGAAATATTGTTGTGTTGCATCTCTCATGTCTGTAGTCGCGATGGGTGATGATGCCAAGAAATGATGAAATGACATATCTCTGTTGACATATACGTCTAATTTTGTAAAAGATGTGCTATGTGAAACATTATTTTAGTATGTGTTTTTCTAACTTATATACCCGTATGACACAAGCTAAGAGGACCTACAACATGTATGTTACCTTTTGAATGACCAACAACAATCATAGGGTGGTCCTTATCATTAAGGCTCCACGCCACTGACCGGCCATTCATAAAGTGACATGCAGGCAACAAGGTCCTCGTTAACTTGTGCCCTTACGATACAAGTTAGAAAAATCTTTCTAGTGTTTACTATTTAGTTTTTGTGATTCAATATCAAGTAAGGGCTTAATAGTACATGGGCTCCTAAAAGAGTTATACTAAAACGTTTTGGACTGTAAAATTAAAACAAGTAAAATCAAAGACACTCTCACCACCTTAAACAAGGTGCATTCGGCCCAGTTTGATCTTTGTTGTTTAAACTTTTGAAAAATCAAAGACACCGTAATTATACAACAAGTTTGAAATATATCAACTAACCTACGACAACATCTTTCCCTTCATATTTAAACTCAACACTTTCTTGCTGTTCTTCATATATCAATGTGGGATTACTAAACCCCAATTGCTTTTACACAATTTGCTAATGTTATCTAAACCTCTTAACTTTATTGTCATAAACAAACATAAAAGAGGCTGGTTTTGAGGTCGTTAATTTATTGTTATAACCTTGCTTATTTTTAGAAAAACATAATAACCAGTGTTGTAAATATCGGCCGTGACGGCTGTTATATCACTGATATATCACTTAACGGCGGTCAGCCGTTACGTTTTTTCACTAATCGGTCAAAAAAATCGGTTTTGGTCAATATCGGTCAAAGTTAATAAAAAAACGTTTTTTTATTTAGGGTTACATTCCAGATCTGTGTAACTTTTTAACACATTCAATAATTCACCTCCTCCACCCTCTCCACCCTCTCCACCTCTCCACCTCCCCACCTCCGGCGACTCCATCTCCGGCGACACCACAAGCAGGTAAGATATTTCTGATTTAAACCTTTAATTAATTAAATATGTATCAATATATGTCATGGGTTAATTACTTAATTATGTTTGTTATAAATTGGGTTCATATCTGTTAATTACTTAATTAAATCTTTAATTAATTGATATAAATTGGGGGGTTCCTATCAGAGTAATTTTGACTTTTGAGTAATTAATTGTTATAAATCTTTAATACTTGTCTCACTTTTAATTCTGAGTAATTATGTAATACTTGTCTAATTTCAGAGTTCATTCAAATCTTTAATACATTTCTCATTTTGACACCTTAGGATGGCATATGGATCAGCTAGTATACCATCCGTTGAGTCAACGTTTACCGGTACTAAAAGAAAATGGAAGGATGTTGGTTGGGAGTATGGTGTTATGCCGAACAAAAGCGTCCCAGATAGAATCAAATGCACCTTGTGTGAAAAATTAGTCAGTGGGGGGGGTTACAAGATTGAAACAACATATTGCATAAATCACAGGACAAACTACGTCATGTCCAAAGGCCACCAAAGAGGATCAGTTGAAATGTCGGAATGCTGTCAACGAAGGGAAGTTAAAAAAGCAAGGTAAAAGACAACACGATGAAGCCATAAGATCAGAGGTGAGACTTGATAGTAATGAAAGTCTTGAGGACGATGAAGTACATGATCATAGCATGAAGGAACCAAATGTTTTTGGCCCCATGGATAACTTTGCAAATATAGTAAACCCCGAGCGGTCTTTAAAGAAGAAGGTGAAGGGTAAAAATGTTGAACTTAGCAATTTTATTCGGAAAGAAAGAATGTGGATGACAAAGAAATACGTTGCTAGGTGGGCATATGAGTCCGCGATTTGGTAAGGAGCTTGCAATTTCCGCATGTGAAGTGAATAATGAGAAATATGATCCGGGTAATGCAACTATCTGATATTCTCTGCTTTCATAGTTATTTACTATAAGTTTATTAATTTCTTTTATGAACTATCTGATATTCTACGTTCGTAGTTATTTACTTATTTATTTATTTTATTAACTTTCAAAATTGTAGCAAATTGGTGGGGAACTTTTGGTGGTGTAACCGCTAATTTGAAAAAGGTTGCAATGATGATTCTTTCGTTAACTAGTAGTTCATCGGGGTGTGAAAGAAATTGGAGCACGTTTGAAGGGGTTCGTAGACTTTATTTAAATTGTAATTATATATCTTTATATTGCATATTTTTTTAACACTTTGTTGCTTTTAACTTTGTAGATACATACAAAGAAAAGAAATAAATTAGAGGCGAGTAAATTGAACAATCTTGTTTATGTTCAATTCAACTATAATTTGACGGAAAAAGCCAAAAGGAGAAAAGTGAGGGATGTTGAAGTGTTATTATCAAACGATGGTAACATGGCTCAAGAATGGATTGTGGAGTGTGATGGAGATGAAAACAGAAATAGAGATGAAGAAGTTGAGGTTCAAGATCAACAAGATCAAGAAGCACAATGGGAAGTGATTGGTGAAGCTATGGAAGCCGATGAATATCTACAACCCCGACAAAGTTCTAGAACTACAACTAAAACAACTCAAAGAGAACCTTTTGACGAAGAGTTCAAATCCGGGAGTGAGGAGGTAGTTTATGAAGAAGGTGACTATGAGTCGGATGGAGTTAAAATCATAGAATGTTGCGGAGATGAAGATTAGAAGACGATATAACTATTATAATTATGGTTTTAATGTTTTATTTAAGTTTATTAAACTAGTTGTGGACTTATGTCTTATGGTTTTGTTATAATATTGCTAATATATATTTTTGTAAAATTAATTTCGTTACAATTAAGGGTCTCCACCGAGAAACCGATAAATCGCCGTCAAGACCGATTTATCGCTTAAAGGGGGTCGACTGCCACGGTACCGCCGAGCGATATTTACAACACTGATAATAACATATATTTAATTGCTTATTTACTGTGTACTTTTTAATGCTTAAATCATGTTCAACTTTCGAATGCATTCCAAGCTCTCTCGGGACAACAGAAACTAACGTCAAGAAGGCCCATATGCTCATACCACAATGACTTACAAATGTTACTAATGTTAATTTTGAACCCGCTTAACCTAGAAAGTCTATCTTCGCCACTGTATAGATCAATTTATTTACTAGCGTCGATAATCTAAAGGCTTTAAGATCTTACCGATCTTCATTTGGCATGAACATGAATCATGAACCGTTATGCTTCTCGTCGGCCTTCCAAGTTTCCCGATTGCCAAGACATAAAAAATCAAATAGTCCTTCAGGCTTCGGGTTTGCCACAATGTGCTTCGCTTTCAAAGCATGAATGAGACGGTATACAATATACATCATGTGCATAGTCCTACGTTGCTAATCCAATAAGGATGCACTTTTGAGCTCGCCTTTGGGGCACATTGGTATCACTCTCCCCCTACAATCTTGCTCACAATTTTGATCGAGTGATAACACTTTTGGTATCAAATATAACGCGTTTATATCGTTGTCCTTGTATCATTTGACCTCCACCCGAATGAACTTTCTAGGAAATTTTTGTTTTCGATGTAGCCATCTTGGATGTTACGGACGATAATGCAGGCTTTTACGCAACATGCTTTTAGTGGTGAGTTGGAAATCTGGAATGTGTGTGTCTAATTGTAACCAATGTTATAGCTTTTACAAAAATCTAAAACCATATGCACATCTAAAGTATCCTTGCAATACCTTCTGAAAGAGTAAAGATTTCCTAGTGTCTTCAAAATATCGCGTAACTTCTCAATCAGACTATTCAGCTCTAAGATCTTAGGGGGGAAAGATTAATAAGCTAAGCAGTAGTTAAAATGGATAATAGCATAAACGAAATATGCATATCAAAGTTGTAAGATTCATCATAGATCGCACTATGTCTAACAAAGTACGGTTTCTCCTCTCAAACACTCCATTATGTTGTGGTGTGTATGGAGGAGTAAGCTGTTGAACAATTCCATTAGCTTTTAGATAATCTTTAAACTCTTGGCTAATGTATTCGCCACCACGATCTGATCGTATTGCCTTAATGGTCTTCCCGAGTTAATTTTCAACTTAATTCTTAAACACCTTGAATGTTTCAAAGACTTCATGTTTATGTTTAAGTAAATAAACATAACCATAACGACTATAATCATCCGTGAAAGTAATGAAGTAGCTAGCACATTGTCTTGACACATTTCTAAATAGACCACATACGTCAGTATATATTATTCCAAAAAGATCTTTTGCCCTTTCGTTACTATGAGGAAAAGGTTTCTTTGTCATCTTGCCAGATAAACAAAATTCGCATTTATCAAAAGATTCATCATCCGTTGATTTTTACAGCCCATCTTGTTGCAGATGTTTAATACGTTTCTTGTTTATATGAGCAAGATGGCAGTGCAATAGATAAGTAGAGTCCAAGTTACGCTTGACTCTTTGTTACTAACATTATAAATAGAATTAACGTTTGGTACAAGATCATGTATATCAATTTCATAAATACCATTACGAGCAATAACATTAAAATAAAGAACATCATTCTTAGAAACTGAAATTCCATAACCCGTAAACCATTAAACAAATCCATTGTCAACCAAACGAGAAACTAAAACTACACATCTAGTTATAGTAGGTGCATAATGACAATTGTCTAAACGAATCACAAGGCTATTAGGTAAAACTAAGTCAAAACTTCCAATTGCTTCTACTTGTGCATGAACTCCATTGCCTACATAGAAGTAAAGAGCTCCTTGTTTCAGCTTCCTTTCAATCCTAAATTCTTGTTTTGTAATACAAATGTGAGTACCACAACCAGTGTCATACACCCAGGAGTTATTATTAGGGAAAGAAAATAATTCTATTGTGAAGATACCTGAAGAACTGGCAGAGCCAACTTGCTTCTTTTTCTTTAACAACTCAGCAAGATAAACAGGACAGTTCTTTTTTCAATGTCCTACCTCCTTACAGTGGTGGCAGGCATCATCCTTAGTTGGGCGCTCCATAGCAGTAGGCTTAGAGTTTTTAGGCTTAGGTATATAAACCTTCTTATCCTTTCCCTTTCCTTTAACCTTATTATTGCCTTTCGCATTAAGCGATTTCTTATTGGCCTTCTGTATTTTACCACCTTTAATCATCATTACTTGTGGTGTTTTATCCTTTTTAGGTAAACCCTTCTCATACTCAATAAGCATAACATGAATTTCACCAATTGTCTTCCGCATGTTATGCATATTGTAATTTTTTACAAATCCCACAAAATCTTTAGTAAAGCCATTAAGAATTAAGCCAACTGTGATATCTTGTGGTAGTACATAACCAAGACGTTCTAGTTTCTCCACATATCCTTTCATCTTAAGGACATAGTCAGCAACCGGTTTACCTTCCTCTTGTTTGCAAGCATGGAAAGATTGGATTAAGCCAAACTTCTCCACTCCAACTTGTTTCTCAAATATAGATCTAAGTTCCTAAATCATGTCATGCGGATAGTGCAATTCAAACTGTCTATGTAGATCAGGGGTCATACTCCCAAGCATAAGACAAACAATCTCAGTGTGAGCATCATATAGAGCTGTCCACTGAGCCACGATATTTGGTTCAGAAACATGCTCAGGCTGTTCAATGACTTGCATTTTCTTCTTGACTCTCAAGACTAACTTAAGTCGAGCAAACCAGTCATTAAAGTTATTACCACAAAATTTTTCTTTTTCAAACATCGACCTGAAAGTCGAATGGTTTATGTTTTGAACAGGTAGTGCCATCTACAAAAACATAAAAAGTTCAAGAATTTAGTATTTTTGATAATACTCCTTGAAGAAAATTAATTACCCACGTTTATTTAAAAAACAATTAATTTCCTAAGGTTAGAACCCAATTTGACATACCCCCACCACATCAGTTGATCTGCTAGTGATGGTGTATTCAAAAGGTAATCAACGATTGATAATTCACAA
This sequence comes from Tanacetum coccineum, assembly GCA_026074375.1. Taxonomy (NCBI): domain Eukaryota; kingdom Viridiplantae; phylum Streptophyta; class Magnoliopsida; order Asterales; family Asteraceae; genus Tanacetum; species Tanacetum coccineum. The sequence goes on along the minus strand of BQNB010069240.1, from coordinate 22,986 downwards.
CTATTGCAATTCCTAAACCATATGGGACTTACTTTATTACAATAATATATAGTAAGCATGTTTCATCCCATTTATGCCGCGTGTTAACAGGTATAACCACAACAACGCTAAGTCGTCCAATCAAAAACAGTAATTATGTAACACTCACCGTCTTACGGAAAAGCGTATAATTACCTTGCGATTGCAAATCTACACACGTCTCACGCATAGTAAAGAGCAATATACAAGTGTTTTTACAAATTAGATGGCAACAACTTAGTTGAAAAAGGGTATTTTATTTGACGTGTCAAACATGTAAGAAGAAGCATGCATACATCTTCGTATAATTGATTTTAATAAAAACTTTTACTCAATTAAGTTATTATTACGGTATCACTTATTATCATCGTATCTTATACATAAATAGTGAGACCTTAAAATTGACGATTCAACGCATCTTTAAATATAAAGATTTGCTTTTTATCGCGGGAAAAGATTAAAGAATGATTAAAAATCATTCAAACCCTAGACCATTCACGACTTCCTACATAGTCTACAAGGTAAGGAAACTATAACGTAGTCAGGTATTATAGGGTAATGGTATCTACAAGACCGAAGTCTTGATGAGTCTCCTCGAACCTTATCCCTGCAACTATATAGTACTTTTGCAAATTACGTCATTGATAAAAATTAAACTTTAATTTAGAGAATACATTACAAACTATAAATTGCTAGTCTAATCATGGAAGATTTTATATCGGATGTAAGCCGAATCCACTTTTGTCCTTTTGCATTAGATAGTCCATAATAAATCTTATTTCGATAATCATTAGTCATGTTTATGTTTGTTTTACGAAAAACCCATTTATTTTCTCACAAGTCAAGAACTTAAAATAAATCATATAAACATCAACTAAACTAAATAACATTTATTTAAACACACTTAACAATTAAGGCATGCAAACATTAAATATGATCCTAATTATCTAATAATTAAACAATGTATTTATTCACATAAATCTTTTAACTATTTTTAGCCTCCATTAATTCAATAATAAGGGTCTTCTCGAATTCTTGAATCATGGATCTTACCAATTAAAAAAATATTTAAAATTATAAGAATCTTGATCATATTTAAATCAAATCTTTTTAACAAATTAACAAGATTTAAAGATTTAATATTAATCCATGATAAATTTGCATGATTTTACCATGGATCTCCATTAACAATAAACAAAAACTTAAAACAATTAACAATTAATACATCAAGTTTTATATAAAATTGCATACAACCTAGATCTCGTCTAATTAATTTTATTAACCATCAAGATCAAATTTTTTAACATAAAACGCCCATCGGGGCATTAAAATTAATCACGAAACCCTAATTTGTCCAATTTTATTCCTTGTAATTAAAGATTCTACACGATGGCTTGTGATGCCATTGTTGGGTTTTATGATTTAATTAACTAATTAATTAACACGTGTACGCAGCGGAATTAAATATTACATGTAGAACACATTAATTAACAAGGATAGAAGATGTATACCTTTTAGCACCAAACGATACACCACTTAAGGTAACCGTTAACATCGTCTTCTATATACGTGTGTGTATAACGTCACACGCGAAAACCCTCCAAGATCTAAAGCAAGATCTCTCTAAGTCGACACACACAATACGTTCTTAGCAAACAACGAAGTATGCTAGTACTAGTAGTGTTTTAGCAAACGAATACCGAATCTTGACAATCAACCAAACGGATAACCTCCCTTTTCCTTCTAATGGGTCGAACCAAAGAAACAAACAAAACCTTTAGGGTTTTGAGTTCGGTCGAGCAAGAACACCAAAACACGAAACCCTTTGTGGGTTTTCTTGATCGCACGAACAAAGAGGAACAAAACCGAAAACCCTTGTGGGTTTGAAACCGATCGAGTAAAGGAAGAGAGCAAGAGAGATTTTAGGGTTTTGATATTCTCAAGTGTATGTGAATAATGACCCAAGATCTCCTTATATAGGCTAAGCTCTCCTACCTGCACAAGGAGTGGAGTTCTCAACTGACTAGGAGAAGGAGAGGGGTAAAACCCACCCTTCCTTTATTCGGTTTTTACTTATTAGTCCCTTAAACCTTTTAATGACTAATATTTATTTCTCGTTTACTAAAAACACTAATTAAACATTGTTTACGTATTAATATGTGCGTCCCCTTAGGCTCGAATAAATAATTCGGACATATATTATATATGATGAACATATTCCAACAGCATTTTCCTTATTTAAAAAAATTCAATCTTTTCCTTTTAGTCGCTCTGATGCAACTTATAATTGTGTCATTACACATTATTTAAGAAATTAGCACATACAACATATTTGCATTATAACAAGGTTTTTAACCCGCGCTTCACTGCGGAGCGCGAGTTTTTATGTTATCAAACCTTTCTATGAAAAGTGATGTAAGATGAATGCAGTATCAATAAAGACACTTAATTGTGAAACATTCATTATGTAATAGAAATTTATACATGTATCTGTATTGTGAAACTAATCCTGCAGATCTTGAACCTTGTTGCACCACCAACTAATAATACTTGTGTGCCATTTGGTGCTAGCCCAAGAATGTGTCCTGGAATCGAACTTGTGAAGATGGAAACTTCAGCCATGATTCATCTCTTGCCTGGGATTATTATCATAGCGTTGCTGCTTGTCAACAAATCCGTAAATGTGAAGAATCCTACAAATCCATCAGACTTCTCTATCAACTCTTCAATCGGGAATGCTACCAGCGATGCATCCTTGTCGCCGCCAAACAAAGAAGAAAATTGGTGCATGGCTTGAACATGGCGTAACCTGAAAAGTTGAGCAATTTCAAACAGCATCAAAAAAATGCACTGCAATGATAGACAAAAAATGTTGAATTAAACAATATTTGGCGAATCTTTGCCCTGCGTAAAAAAGTAACCCATGTATCTAAAGTTCATTTTGAAACGCATACGATGACCTTATCGAGTATCGACCCGAACCTGTTTGTCCCATTAAGAAAAAATCAAGTATCATTTGTTGCTTACAACAACCTCTTTTTAGGAATTAGAAAGTGAAATTAATGACTTTTGTTGTTGCAGTAGACCCGACCACAACTGATTTAATGTTTGCTGTTTGAGCATGTTCTCAAGTGTTTTTGTAAAACTGTTGTGGAACACATTTGTGAAGCAGAAAACAAACCTGGCCTATCAGGTGGTTGCCACTTTAGCGTTTCGATAAGTTGTCGGATCTTTTTCATTGTCCCACTGCATGCTCTCATGAACCTTAACAAATTGAGACAGAAAAAAAGGAATATGAGTAAACGGTAAAATGAAATATAGACATTGACTTTACTGTTGTTATTCATCAAAAGGTTATACATAAATAAGCTGGAATAACCAAAATAAGCTATTGAAATATTGGAATATAGCTCCGAAAAAGACTAAGCAGTTGATTATGTGTGGGCAAAAAAGACCACATCCAACATAAGTAGCACTGAAGTCGAAGCAAAACTTGCATACCCAAACAACAGCTGATTGTAGTAGATCAAGAAGGAACCCATGAGAAATTCCAAAGTACGTTGTTTCATTTCACGTGCGAGAATAATTTCTCATATCATCAACCTGTAACACAAATAAGGACATTTTTTTTGCTTGACCTATGTGGGATGAAAGCATGCATTTTCTTTTTTTATAAAAATAGTATCACTTGATGGGCTAAAGGCACTAGAGTAATATTAGTATCTTCATGTTACAATTAAACTATGTATCAAACACCTCTGTGACGTGTTTGTGAGGTTGTGGATGGAGTGAGTTCAAAGACGAGTGTAAATTCGAAACTTTAGATGTGTTTTTGGATGTTCTTCATTTGTTCTTAAAGATCTTAAATTTTGATTAAAATATTAATTCAAAAGGAAAGAAGATGAGGGTATTTCCTTTGACTATGTCTAGAACATCTCAAAAGTTCAATAACTATGGTTCACGTCGAGACTTATATGCCTAATCAAGATGGTCTGCCGAGTTTTATGTCAAAGGAGCACAAGGGTGACTTTGCTCTTTGTTGATTTAGTTATTACTACCTTTATATTTCTTGTGTTCTAGGAGGACATAAGAAATCTGTTGAACTAACTATCTGATATAAGAAACTTGATAAAGGAATAATGAAATATGGAAGATTTGAGTTGTGCTCAAGTGAGCTTTTTCTGTGATGATTTTATTCAATGCAACCAGTGCCTTTTATAGGCTTACAAAAGAGAATAAGTAGGAAAGCATGACTCCATGACTTCCTCAACTAAGTACCATGACTCTACTAACCTACAAACTAGGACAACCCATAAGACTAGGTAACAACTAACCCCTCTAGCCTTTTTGAATAAGTAAAACATGAAAGTAAATAAGACTTATTTGACCTAGTAAAATAGAACCCACGTGATGCATATCAGGTGTTGCACATCAGGTGTTGTATACTTTAACACTCCCTCTCAACACCAACTTCCATTAACTTTGCCATGCCAAGCTGCTGATTGAAATTCTCCAACTTGTTAGCATTCATGCCTTTAGTAAAGAGGTCTGCAACTTGACCATCTGTTCCAACATGCTTCAAGTTAATTTCACCTTGCAAAACCTTCTCTCTGATGAAATGATGATGCACCTCCACATGTTTAGTTCTCGCGTAAAAGATCGGATTTTCTGCCAACCTTATTGCCGACAAGTTGTCACAATATAATGGAACACTATAATTGGTTGGCTGATGCAGCTCCTTCAACGGTAGCATAATCCAAGTGATTTCTTGAGCTGTCATAGTTGATGCCCTATACTCGGCTTCAGTGGTTGATAAAGACACAGTTGGTTGTCTTTTGCTGCACCATGAAATTGCTCCTGACCCGAGCAAACACACGTATCCAGAAGTTGAGCGGCGCGTATCATGATCACCTGCATAATCAGCGTCACAATAGGCGACTAATCTGCAATCTCCACCTTTTTTAACATAATGCCATAGTCAATTGTACTTCTTCGTATTTTGCATATATCGACTCATCACTCCAACCGCAAAGGTGATATCGGGCCTTGTTATAGTTAGGTAAATAAGACTACCTACTAATTGTCGATACATCGTTGCATCTTCTAGATCCTGTCCTTCATAAGCACACATCTTTGCTTTCGGCTCCATGGGTGTCGAGTTTGGTTTACTATTAGTCATTCCAAACTTCTTAAGTAGATCTCGAGAATACTTTTGTTGATGAAGAACCATTCCTTCTTCACTGTAATCAACCTCCAAACCAAGAAAGTGCTTCAAGTGCCCAAGCTCCTTCATTTGAAAACGAATCGATAGATTCTTCTTTGTTTGTAGTACCTTTTCTTCACAATCTCCCGTGATAATTAGATCGTCGACATACACCAGCACAACAGCGAGCTTCCCTTCGATAGATTTAACGAATAAACTAGAATATGCAGATGTAACCGAATAACACTAAAGATAAGAAATTCGGCAATTTTACCGTACCGGGCCCTCGGTGCTTGCTTGTGCCCATAGAGTGCTTTTCGGAGCTTGCACACATATTCAGGATGATCTTGACTCTGAAACCACGTAGGTTGGTTCATGTAGATCTCCCTATCTAGCTCTCCGTGTAGAAATGCATTCTTCACGTCCATTTGCCATAAGTTCCAGCTTTTGCTTGCCGCGAGTGCTAATAGAACACGCACCGTTGTAAGCTTTGCTACTGGATTAAACGTTTCGTCATAGTCTAGTCCATATTGTTGAGAAAACCCCCGAGCTACCAAACGCACCTTATATCTCTCAACTGATCTATCAGTGCGACGTTTTATCTTGTACACCCATTTGCAAGATATAGGTTTCACATCTTTTGGCTTTGGAGAAAGCTCCCAGGTCTGGTTTCTTTCAAGTGCATCAAGTTTTTCCTCCATAGCTTTCCTCCACTCCGTATTCTGAAATGCTTCCTCAAAAGTATCTGGTTCTTTTCGATCAGTTTCGACAATAGCAACATTTGCATACTTTGGATTTGGCTTGCGGGTTCTTGTCGATCTTCTGAGAGCATTTTCAACTTGTGGTTGATTTGGATCATCTTCTTCATGCCTTTGATACACACCTGTATGCCATGGGTTTTGACCAACCCTTACTTCTGCATGTTGATCACTATCTGAAGCTTCATCGTCTCTTATAGTAAGCTGAATATGAGAGTCTTCTAATGCCTCTTTGAACACACCAGAATCTGCTTCGTTATTAGAGGACTACCAAGATGAGGCTTCATCGAACACAACATCTCGAGATGTGTAGCATTTCCTCGTTGTTGGGTCAAAACACCTCCATCCTTTTCTTTGGCCATCATATCCTACAAAGATACATCTAACATCCTTTTTCTCCATTTGAGCAGGAACAAATACATAGCATACACATCCGAATACTCAAAAATAACCAACAGAAGGTTTAATGTTCCTTTATTTTTCAAATGGAGATTAACCTTTGTTGCAAAATCCTGTTGATAACGTATGCTGCGGTCTTCATTGCTTCTGCCCAAAATTGTCCAAGAACATTTTTCGCATGGAGCATACTTCGACATATTTCCGTGAGATGCCTATTCTTTCTCTCGGAAACCCCATTTTGTTGCGGAGTATTAGCACATGTGAACTGATGACGTACTTTAGTCTCATGAAGATAGTTTGAGAATTCATCATAAGTGTATTCTCCTCCATTATCGGTACGCTAGCATCGAACATCTTTACCAATTTCCGCTTCTGCTGACTTCTTGAACTCTTTAAATTTCGCAAGTGTGTCAGATTTATTCTTCATAAAATAAACCTATACACACCTCGAAAAATCATCAATAAAGGTCACCATGTATCTATTTTCTCCAATAGAAGGTTGCTTAACAGGTCCAAACACGTCAGAGTGGATCAGCTCTAATGGTTCCTTCGCTTTGAACTTGGACTCTTCATACGGCAATCGATGTGCTTTTCCATATTGACAACCTTCACATACAGTTTCTGTTCTCACTTCAAGATTTAGAAGTCCCTTCAACATTGACTTCTTCATCATTTCTTCTAGCTTGAAATAGCTAACATGACTCAACCGCATGTGCCAAAGATCTGCCGTCTCGTTCCGTCTCGCCTTGTCTACGTACGCGGTTTCTGCCGACATCACATAAACCGACTCCATTCTTTGTCCCATCATTACCGGATCACCGTGAACCTCCAAATTTTGATAAACTTTCACATCTTGTGGACCAAACAAAACATATTGTCCAGGAGATGTTAATTGTGCAACTGACATAAGGTTTTTCTTCATACCAGGGACATGGAAAACATCTTTAAGTGACACATCAGTATCGTTGCACAAAGGAGAAACTACCGTGTTACTGACATGTGCTATCGGTAATTTTGAGTTGTTTGCCATCACAACAACTCGACTTCCTGTGTACTTTGAGACGTCCTTCAACTTTTCTTTATCACCGGTCATATGGTTCGAACATCCAGAGTCAACGATCCAATCATTATCATAATCGATCTTCTTATCTGATGTTATTGTTGCAAAAGCGAACTCTTCTTCATCTGCAGCAAATGATGCCTCGAAGTCCCATTCATCTTCAGTTTTCGAAGTAACATTGTTACTTTCTACAACCTTCTTTGATCGGCAATCTCTTGCTAGATGGCCTTTCTTATGACAATTGTAGCATTTTAGTGAAAACTTCTTGCCACTAGAATGACTCTTCAGGCCTCCTCCCGTACGAGAACTACTTTCATCGTCATGACCTTTCGCCTTGTCATCATTCTTTTTTGGAACCGCTTCTGAAATGTTGCTTGAAATTCCCTTTGCCTTTATTAGCATTAAGGGCCTTTTCATCCTTCTTAATCGAGACTCCTCCCATTTGCTTAATTAAAGCTTCATGACTTGCTAGCAAATTCTCGAATTCAACAAGTGATGGTTGATTCTGCCAACCTTGTATCGCAGCAACATAGCTCCTAAATTCAGGCTTTAAACCATGGATGATGATTCGCTTCATCCTAGTATCACCAATTGGAGCATCCGGATCCAACTCAGAAATTTCTCGGCATAATGTCTTCACTTTGTGAAAGTATTGTGCGATCGTTAGATCGCGTTGCGCCACCGATAACAACTCACTCTCCAACAGTTGGAGTTTCGTGTCGTTCTTCTTCGAGAACAGCTCAGTGAACGTATCCCAAGCTACTTTCGGTGTTGCCGCATCTCTGATGTGCTCAAGCACATCATCTTCGACTGTTGTCTTCAAAGCAAACATTGCTTTGCCTGCTTTGATCCTCCATTTTCTTAGCACCCCATTAGCATCTTCTGCTTCTGGTTGTCTGACTTCATTCCCATTCACAACCTCCCACAAGTCTTGGCCTTGCAGGTAAGACTCCATACAAGTAGACCAAGTATTGTAGTTCTGGTTGTTAAGTTTCTTGATTCCACCAACGACTTAACTATCTGATATAAGAAACTTGATAAAGGAATAATGAAATATGGAAGATTCGAGTTGTGCTCAAGTGAGCCTGTGATGATTTTATTCAATGCAACTAGTGCCTTTTATAGGCTTACAAAAGAGAATAAGTAAGAAAGCATGACTCCATGACTTCCTCAACTAAGTACCATGACTCTATTAACCTACAAACTAGGACAACCCATAAGACTAGGTAACAACTAACCCCTCTAGCCTTTTTGAATAAGTAAAACATGAAAGTAAATAAGACTTATTTGACTTAGTAAAATAGAACCCACGTCATGCATATGAGGTGTTGCACATCAGGTGTTGTATACTTTAACTAAGAAATCATCTCCTAGTGGTATATTGGCGGGGTGAACATTTTGGGAATGAGGAAAGTTCGGAAACGGTCACAGGATTACTGGTTAGGCAGCATACATCTAGCTAAAACGGCTAAATTGCAATTATTAGTAATGAATTTTGCACAAAATTCACTGAAAAGTTTTGCAAAGCCATTCCTCATGATGATAAGTGCTAGACATTTAGCTGTATATTTTGCAACATTTACTGTTTACTTTCTTAAAGCAAAAAAAAATAAAACAAAAGATCTTATTAGCCAATTCTTAGAGACATGAGATGAGTTCTAGTCAAATTGGTCTTAAACTTTCTAGTGTATCAAAAATAATTAAAACCTCTGAAATGGTTATCCTCAAAACACTTGATGATATTCATTAAAAACCACATTACTGCCATGTATTAAAAGTCATGGTTTAGTTCGGTCAATTACTAAATAGGTAGATTTTTTAAACATTTATTGATATTAGTATGTATAAAGTAATGTTTTTTTACAAGTCGTCTCATCCGAAAAACCGGTCTTGTTCATAAAATGAGTCATATGACCATTTCATTTTGGAAAAAACAAGTACCGTAACAGCACCAGACTATGCGAAATAGCAAATACAATATATTTGCGACTTACTTTCATAATAGTAAAAATAATCCGAAAAACCGGTCATGTTCATAAAATGAGTCATATGACCATTTCATTTTGGAAAAAATAAGTATTATAACAGCACCGGACTATACGAAATAGCACATACAATATATTTGCGACTTACTTTCATAATAGTAAAAATAAGGCATTCTAAAAAAAAATATTAACAATTATACAAATTTATTGGAACCTGAAATGAAGCTGTGATTTTAATAGAATCACAACCTCATCATAACTTCCCCAATAACAATGTATTAAACTATTAAACTATTAATACCAATTTGGATAAAGAACACTTAACTTAATATTTAAACTAGCAACAATTCTTTTGCTTGACCTCTGTGGGATGAAAGCATATCTTTTG
>BQNB010069240.1:3175-8175 GCA_026074375.1 Tanacetum coccineum | reverse complement strand
TACGGTTAGACGCCGTTGCAAACTTGTCACAATTTTACACCGTTGCATATCAATTACAATTGCTCACCGTTGCAAAAACTAGTCCTACTTTATGTCGCTGCAATCTCGTACCAAAATTATGTTCGTTGCAATTTTCTTTTGATATATGTTGTAGCAAAACCGTTGGAAAACCATTGGAACATGACCTGTTGCAAAAACGGTTGCTAGTTTACAACAGATTTTCTTGGTTGGAAAACAGTTGCAACTTTTTCTTCCCCGTTAGAAATCTGTTGCAATTTAATTTCCATGGAGCATTAATACTAAGGTACGAATCTGTTGCAAATCCGTTGCAAATGACCATTTGCAACGGATATCCAACGGATTCCTACCGTAGCATTAGCCCACTTGTGTTGTAGTGAACAATAATCCACGATCGTGAATCATCTAATGATCCTCATTACTTTTACATTCAACCTCATCATGTATAAATGTATATGTATTAAAATAAATAAACGTGGAGACTTACTCTAAATGCGTTAGCGCTCATGAGGATCTTGACACTAATAGAGCAAACGTTGGGACTCATTTCCCTGCCCACCGTTACTAAAAATCTCGTAAGTCGGAGACATTGAAAGCCCTTTTTTTGGCACCATCAATCTACCATACGAACAACATCGAAGTTTTAAGAAGAGATGAATTAAAATTTTATTAAAATTAGTTTTGAAAAACCAAAAAACTATATATTTAGTAACATTTTTGTCTTCTTATAAGAAATTAAACAAATGAGCTCTTTCAATCAGTAAAAAGCTACTTATTTACTCCTTTTTTGATCCTCCTATGCATCATATATCAGCTAAATTCTTTTCTTTGATTGCACGTATTAATTGGTCCATTGCATAAGAACAAAAGGGATGCATCACTATAGTTGGTTGAATGGCATTCGAAAGATGATCTCATTAATGGATATGGGGGTTCATTATTCTAATTATCACGGGTCATATAATCACTTTTAAAAAGCAATTCCAAACACCCTTTATCAACAAAAAAACTAAGATATTTAAAAAAAAATTGACCTTGTAAAGAGTAATAGTTGTTGGAGCACAAACCCATCATAAATATTTTCCGATGACAGTTTTTTTGGTCTCTTTTCTTGCAACCTTAGCTTGTTTTTCCTAGAATGATTTTTGGACCAAGAGTAACGACTATGCATCCTCTCCTCTCCTGATTTAAACAAATAAATAGATGCTTTTAGATTGAGTGGCAGAATCTAAAACAAAAAGCGTCTGCTCTTCTTTAATTCGCAGGCTGTACTTCAACATTGGGAGGATCCTGTGACACGATAGAAAATAGGTGAAAGAAACATTAGATAAACGATAAGGTCTAATTTAATGGAATTGTACCATATCGGATCGAACTACTTCTTGTGGCTCTGGATGTTCACCATGATTGTCAATACTCAAAAAGATCATCTTATAAACCAAACCCAAATAGAATAGGCGAATTACAAACTAAAAAAATGCAGACATACAGGTACCATAAACACCTATCTAGAAGTTCATCATGACTAATATAATATTTATTAGATACTTATAATAAACCATTTAGCACAGGCAACTTTAAATGTCCCAATAGCAAGACCTAACTCCCAAAGCATGTAAGCTAATAGAACGATATGTGTTTCATCAGTAACCAGTTTCCATCATTCTTTAACAACGATGAACAAAATTAACAAAAGGGGTAACTATCAAACTACAATACAATCTAGTTTAATTTTATATTGTTTCGACTTGTAGCTTGCAAAGGTCTCTCGACACAAGTCAAAGATTTTGCCTTCTGTATATCGTAATGAAATTGCAAAACTACACGTACAAATGCTATAATATACCACTTTAATAACAAAAATTCGTAAATTTGTATTATATTACTCATATTTGCTAATTTTGATTATCGGCCAAGATCAAATACCCCCATTTTCAACCAAGATTGCCATCCGTTCTATTGAAACTTAACTTCGTGATCCTATCTCATTATTTTTCAACCAAGGTTTCCATCCATTCTTTGTATTTTCTTATTCTTTTAAGATCTAGGAATGGTATGGCATATGCACTCCGTAAGTTAATTTAATAGGCTGTCATGGTTACTTCAAGTTTTGCAACGCATCTTCATACAGGGGAGCTAGTAGCTGTAAAAGTGCAAAGGCATGGTGTGTCACTTTCTCTGACCCTTGATGCCTTGTCATTTAACATGATTGGGGGCGAATTAAATAGATTTAAAATGGCAAAGAAATCCGATTCAGTTTTATTGTAGCCATTCCCTATATATGATAATGGCGACTCCCAAATCTTACCCGATAAAAATCATTTTAACAATACAAAAACACCAAGAAATATTTATATGCGACTTAACACAACCTTTTCCTGCTTAATCTTGATGATGTCAAATGAGATTTAAGATAGACCAAAATAACGATGTTTTAGGCAAAGAAAAATACTTAAAGCTCGATCAACTAATGAATCCCTCTTGTAGTCATCTGCCATTAGGTTATTAACCCTAACCCAAGAGGCTTTAGCCGCAGTCTAATTTGGGTGTGGTAAATTAGGTTGTGAGTGAACCTTTCTATGCCACACATGATACTATATGTTTCATAAAATTATAAACACTAACCCCCACTCCAATTCCACTGACACAAATACCACTGAATCTAAACATCTTAAACCACTCAGCCCGATCAGATCATCAAAATCCTATAGTGGTCATCGTACACTACACACCACGCGCTCAACCAATATCACCCAAAACTAACCCGTTTTACCCAATGTTATACACATGGTATTATTCCCCAATTTTACGCGTACCTAACTCGCCTAGCATTAGAAATGCATAAGTATAGCAGAGTCAGTTTTCAATCTATGTACAAATCACTGGTTAACTCATAACATCCCTACGCTATATATTCTACCATATTTTAAGGACTTATTGCATAAAAAGGTAACCCACATTTGTACAGTTTCTATTATAGGTGACCAATTTTTGTTTAGCCACAAAAAGCCATCGAAGTCTCAAAATGTATACTCAGATTTTTTATCTCACAAAATGATGCATGGCCTACACGTATAAAGCTAACTTTTTTCTCGACGTGGATATGACGTGACGCCTAAACCAGTTACCTCTTTTAACCTTGGTGGTTATTTACTTATTTTTTGGCCTAAAATAGGTTGCTTACCAAAGCAAAAATGAAGTTAGTTATATATATTCTTTTTTTTGAACGGCAAAGATGGAATATATATAAAAAAGAGTCTAGCAAGACGCTAGAAACTTAAAGTACAATAGAGTCAACAAAAAGAATTACATAACATCAAAAAGAATTATATATATTCTAGATATATATTCATACATCAACCTTCCATATTTCACTTACAATACTACTTAGTGTTATGAGTTTTTGTATCATTTAAGTACCCATAAAAACAATCTTACATTTTTTGCCCCGTAATCAGTAATCTTACGTTTGCCAATCAAAACACTTGCTCTGTATCTTTATAAATACGACTTTGCTTTTAAAGAGAAGTGAGTTGTGTGAAAAATAAGATTTTAAGCAGAAAGGTCATGTGACTAATGACTTGAAAACCACATGGAATTAAACTAACCACATCATATTCCTAGCAGTGATAAAAAGGTTTATTGAAACATAAACAAAGCAGTAATTGATAACGTATAGTATTAGCACCAAGCTTACTGGGCTTAGTTCATAATATACGTATATGGGCCCAGACCCAATATAACAAATAGCTGGACTGTTAAGCCTGACAAAGGCCTTGCTCCGGATATTTCAGAAACGCACACGAGTATCCTCTCAACCGCACCCCGTGCACCTCCGCGGACAAACACCGGCCGCGGAAGAACACTCGCGTCCACAAAACACGATTATACGTGGACCCTTGCCCGACAAGGGATGATAAGTGTTAAATTGTATACATAAAATACCTAGGATTTTGCCAAAAAAAAGCCAAAAAATATGCCAAAAGATGGAAATATGTGTGCTTTTGTGTCTTAATGTGCAGGAAAGGATATTAAAGTCAAAAAGAGCAAAAACGACAAAAAAACCGACAAGAAACGGAAAAGACAAGTACAAGAGAGAGATTTGAGGAAAGATATCAAAGCCGGATCAGCCCGCCGTCAAGTCAAATTATCAAAAATCAAGTCAAAGCTCAATTATCAAGTGCCAAGGACCAATATTGACAAGTTTCAAGACTACAAGGACTGAGTTTGCCAAATTCAAAAGATGATAACAAAGGAAAATGGAGCGCTTGGTTTACAAAAACAACAAGGACTGATTGTGACAATCCTTCAAAGATTTAAAAGAGTTTGACCTCTTTTGACCCCGTACCCATCCCCTCCACTTAAATAACTCCTTTTCCCGCCATTTGTTTCTCCGCACCACACCACCACTACAGTAGCCTCTCCCTCACCAGTTTCCTCCTCCACCCTTATTTCACCTTTACCCACTTGCGTTGACCAAAACAACCTCGTATTAAATCCCTTTACATCATCATGTCCACATGGCACTCTGTTATTGGTCCAATACTGTCGAGAAGCCACGACGAGCTCAAGGATTGGCTAGACCACGTCAGAGAGTGATCCAAGGGCTCAGATTGGTCAAGAAACGGTTATTGACTTTACAACGGTCAAGATTGAAATCTGGATAAGCTCTTCTTTAAGCTCTCAAGCTCGGAACTTTTAATAAATAGATTGTATAGGGTCTCATTTAAAATACCTTTTTCTTACCTTTTTCTTTCTTTTCATTTTCAATTGTATTCCTTTTACATTGTAATCAAATTTCCTTTAATTCAAGCTTAATTTAGTTAAATAAGCTGTCATTTCATTTCTACTGCTTGCATTAGCTTATATAAGCTTTTTAACAAGCTTTTCTTACAGTTCTATTCAGTTTAGATTCATTTTAATTCAAGGTCAAATCTGGTCAACGAAAGTCAAATAAGCTGATTTTGAGCTTATTGAAGTTT
>BQNB010069239.1:0-33564 GCA_026074375.1 Tanacetum coccineum | reverse complement strand
TAGAGCAGAGATTTAGTCTTTCTTTCTCCATATTATCAGTAAACTTAGCAAGTTTACTTTTCAGCAAGCTTTAAATCTACAATATAAACCTAAATCAAATAAGCTCATAAGTCATAAGCACACATGTAAGCTTTAACAAACGTCCCCTTATTAGTCGATAAATTTAGCAAGTTTATTAGGACTTAGGAAGGTGGTTATATTAGCTTATTAAACTGGATAAGATGATAAGCTCATCAGTGTGGGGCAACTAAGGTTATTAACTTTAGTTTATGGCTTATTTTTGGTCATAAGCTATAATATGAAAAGCTTGATTGCTCATACTGAGGTGCTTATTGGCTTTTCAAATATTTTTAAGCTGATAGTTCTGTATTTCTTTTTGGTTAACTATGTTGATAAAGTTGAATCGTTAGATATGTTACTTCATTATAAACAGATTATTTATAAATTAATAAGTTATATGTAAAAGGGTGTTTGCATTAGCTTATTAAACTAGATAAGCTGATAAGCTCAACACTTTGGGATATCATACTATGGCTTGTTTTTTCCCATAAGTGCTAAGGTGAAAAGCTGTGATGTTCATAGAGGTTATTGGTTTCTTCAAATCTTAATAGGCTTCTTTTTAGCTTAATGACATTGATATATGTGAACTGTTTGATGTTTGGATTAGCTTGTTAAACTGGATAAGCTTAATGTGGGAGATTAACATGCTTATTAGCTTGAATTTATGGTATTCTTGCTCCATAAACTGCAACGACAAGCTTGTTAATCCAAATAAGCTAATCAAAACACCCCGAATAGAAATGATGGGCTTGAAACTAGGCTGATCTATAATAAGTTTTTTGGATTAGTTTGTTTAATATAAAGTCCATGACCTCACTTGTTTGGCTATAAGTTCTAAGGTGATAAACCTTATGCGCTTCTACATGTGAGCTATATTGACTTTTTCAATTTTTAATATTCTGAATTTCTGATTAGCTCATAAGCTAATTAAAACTAACCAAATAGAAAAAGTCAATATAGCTCACATGTAGAAGCGCATAAGAGGGAGGTTGGAGTAGTTTATTCAATAGGATAATCTGATAAGCTTATTTCTTTTGGTGTTTTTGCGCTTATTAACTTCCATTTATAACTTCAATTGACCTATATGCAAGCAGCTACTATTCGCTGCAACTAACAAAGCTTGACTTGTATGCTAAGTTTATGTATTAGACTTAGCAGCCTAAGCTGGAATATATTCAAAAAAAAAAAAATTATATAAAAATAAAATAAATGGATTGTTATTAAAGTTAAAAATATTATTATTTTTTTGTTTTTTTTTTATTAGTAAAAAATTATTGTAGAGTTTGTTTGTATTAGTATTAGCAGACTAAGAAGCTTAGGATAATCAGGAAGAAAAAAACAGGTTCAAGAAGATGGAGAAGAGATAAGAAGTGCTACATAAACTACTTGGATGTATTCACATCCTATTACAAAACCGTAAGGGTGCCCAAGGAAGAACACGACACTGTTCTTAGTATGCCTACAGGGATTGTAGAAGAAAGTAAAGGATATATTTGCCCAGTGTTTCATCAATGTGATTTTGGTGATAACCATACACCCAACAAGGAAGCAGTAAGCAAGAAAGGAAAAAGAGAAGATCGAGCACTTTGGAATTAAACTTGAAGATGCAAGTCTTATGAACTTAGGGGGAAGCATGTTGGAAGATTATAAGTTCATAAAGCCTTGTTTAATTGTTCTAATACCATATTCACTATGTACAATATGTATTTGTATATAACAGGCCCTGAACTCGTTTTATAAGGCCTTGTATTATTAAGTCTATTGGCCTTAGGCCCAGACCCGAATATTGATTAGGTTAGACAGTTATTCGGTTGTTAAAAGGTGAAAAGGTACAACGTATGGTTTCTGTAAACCATCACACCCCTTTACAAAAAAACACACCGATTCAATATGTATATATAGATAGAATTCTGTAATCAAAAGTTAACCCTTTTTCAATTTATATATCAGATTTATATAAAGGGTTCAACCCAATCTTCCTTGTTTCTTTTATTGTATTCTTGAATGGTGATTACATGATGCTTGTTTGATCATATTCGATCCTGGAAATAAGGATTCAAGACCTGTGTAATAGGCTTCCCTTTAACAAATGCTTACATGAAAATCACACAAGCTCCTCCAATTTAGTTTGACTCTTCTATGAGTTACTCGAGTTTGCATCAGTAGTGGGTGGACGTCTTAAGCTGTAAGTCGTCTTTGATTGTACTATCTTTTGTAAGGTGATTAGGATATATAGCAAAAATATATGTATGCTATTTAAAGTTTGAAATAAAAGACGCTCCTATGTATCTTGTCATACCTAATTGCATCCTTTTATAAGACTGAATGCGCCAACTTTAAGTTCATAGGCTTCTCCACCGGAAAAGTCGTCACTTTTTTATGAAAAAGGGAATGTTGCACCTCCATATCCAACATCTATAAGGCATATATTGACTGGTGAAAGAGAGGTATAAAAACGTGGTAGGAAACATATGTAACAACTTAGTTTGAAGTCAGGTTGAGGAGCTGTATGTTTGCTATGAAAAGTTGATGGTGTGCTGTACACAGTTTGCTTAGGCCAGATTTTCTCAAAATTCTTGGGCGAACCGATAACTACAGTTTAAGTAAAGCTTAAACGAGAGGGCAGTACAAGTCGCTCCGGCAAACCGCCAAGAGCCGGTTCGGTCGGTTCTCAGTTTTTTAAAATAAACCTAAAAACCTACAAATGTATGTTGTGCTTTTGGTATAGAGATATTCAGGTTTTAGCTTTGTGTTTCTTCCATGTCTGTTCTAACTTGTAAGTTTTGGACGTGTTTGTGTGCTTCTACGCAAATGCAGCCTATTAATTAAGAGGGTCTAATATATAGTTGTAAGCAAGCACTTGGTTTAGATACGTGCAAGGTACTTACTTTCAATATGTGAATGATAGGTTTTTTGTTGTTTTACTATGTTTTTGGCCCCTGCATAGTTATGTGGTTTGTATAATAACGCATTTTATTGTTTGGTGGAATATAAGTGAGTCTTCGTAAATTGGTTTATAACAATCCTAAATCTAACAATCACAGGTAGAATCAGAAAAATCGGATTTCGAATGACAGGTAGCAAAAATAGGAGTATATCTGCTAATACAAAAAAGAAAGGCTGCAATCTTCATATTATGAACAGGTATCTTGCATATATAATGTACGGAATGTCAGGAATTTATGTTTTTGCTCCTTTTCTTATAAATGAGAAAGGCTGAATGTTCACAGTTAACTGCGCGCTTGGTCTCTTTCGGGATCTATATCTGCTAATGAAATGATAATTTATATTATTGAGTTATTGAAATTGTCATAATATGGAGGGAATAGTAAATGCGCTTTCTGTTTATGATTTTTAGCTAAGGATTCCCTTTTACTTTCCTATACTGTAAAAAGTAAGATTACGGTTTAAAATTTTCGTTGTTTACAAATTTCTCTATATATGTTCATGTAATATAATCTGCTTTCGTATTAAATTAGCAGTCGAACTGTTTTTACTAATAGCTGCTTTTTGGTATATGTATCACCGCCTAATCATAGTTGTTTATATTAAACAGTTCCTTCATGGATAGATTACCTTCAAACATCATACTCGACATCTTCTCCAGAGTACCCGTTAAATATTTGGCCCGTTCTAGGTGTGTATCCAAAGTATGGTGCAAGTACATCGATGATCCTTACCTTGTGATCATTCATGACAAACGAGTTGTAGAACCCACACCCATCTTGTACCATCCAAATCTTTCTTGTGAGAGAATATGTTTCCATGTCATTGAATCTAAACAACCTGGAACTACTCATTATGGCTTGGAGCCAAAAGAGGGATCGTTTTTGGAGTATTTACGCAAGGAACCGCTCTCTAGATCTTCTATGTTCGAAATTCAAGTCCGAGGTTCTTGTAACGGGTTGATGTGCATATTACAAGACGATGGTTATGTAGTAACCTCGCTGGCAGTTGTCCATCCTCTAAGGCAAGAATGTTATGAGCTTCCACCGTTTCCATTGCGTTTTGATAGGCGCATGCTCAGAGTCTTGTGGGCTTGGTTTTGATACTTCCACCAACAATTGGAAGATGGTGTGTGTTTTGCTAAAACAACATGCGCCACCAGATAAGCCTGATATGGTGAAGAAAAATCTATGCACAATGGTGCATGTATTTGGCACAAACTCATGGCGAGAAATACCCCAAGTCCCGTCTTATCCAATAACCGGTAAAGCCGTATTTGTTAAGGGTTATTTGCATTGGTTGGTTAGTGATCTTGACATCCGAACCGAAGATGGTGGAAGACCGGTAATATGGTTTGATATAGAGAAAGAAGAGTTTGGGCTGATTGATTCTCCAAAAAGAATGTGTGATGTATGGAGAGACTATAGCTGTTCTTACGATCAAGTGGTTGATCTAAATGGTGAAGTTGGATATGTGTGTACTAGGACCATGGAGTTTTGGCTCTTAAACCACAAGAAAAAATGGGTGCCACACTGTAGGTTTAAAGAAGAGATTGTTCATGATGGCTACATAGATGTTATTGGGTGTTGGAATAAAGATGGTGATATATTAATAAATTGCATGTACGGCAATCCATTGTATGCGTTTTATGTTTACAACCTGAAAAGTGGCGTTTTACATAAAACCAACCTTGCTGGTTCAGATGCTTGTCCAGGTATCTTTATGTATCCGAATACCCTGTCTTCAATCCGCGGCATCAATACAAATTCCTTCCCCATGAAAACAACTGATGTGATGAAAAGCTGCCTAGATTTACATCATTTGGTTAGGGAGTAAAGTTATGGGGTGTTGGAATAACGACGGGGATATATTAATAAAAAGCAATAGCGATGGAAGGTATGCATTTTTCGGTTACAGCCTCAAAAGTGGTGTATTACAAAAAACTTGTTTCTAAAAACATGAAAAACTTAAAATGAGTAATATGTTTAAATCCTTAAACTTGTATCTATAGTTGACTGCATTTTGTAATGAATCTTGTATGTTTTGTGACTAGGCATTCTGATGTGACATTTATAATGGAAGAATTTGCTAAGCTTAGTAGATATATATGTGTGACTAGTATGAGAAAAACCCAAATGTTAGTAAATTTTCGAAAGGTCTCACATCAATGAACAAAGATCCTGAAATGTTTCAATACCCCAAAGCAAACTATTTAACCTTCCTTCTTTACTAGCCACACAAGACCCATCAAGCTTTAATAACGAACCCCTTTTTCTATCTCATTTTGGGTGTTCCACACACCTGTGTGAAAACACCCACTGACACTGCATTTTGGTTTTGTCTTTTGGTCTTGGTTATCCATAAACGTATCCATTGTAAGCTTACAAGTGTTGTTCATAGTAATGATAGAAGCCCAACCCATAATTAACTAAGGCACCTTTAGCCCAGTCCTTAAGTTTTGTCTTTTGGTCCAGTTCTAGTCCACCAACATAAGTCATCCTAGGACCAAATATATAACCAAGTCCAACTATGATAAAACTTAGGGCGTGCAAAGTCAGGAGAACCGTTAAACCGAATAAACCAAAAATCGAAACCGAACCGAACTACAAATTTGGTTCTCGGTTTAGATATGGGTTTGGCAATTTGAACCGAAAATCGAATTTATATAAAACTTAGGGCGTGCAGAATTCTAGGGGTGAACCGACTAAACCGAATAAACCAAAAACCGAAACCGAACCGACCCGGAAACAACCGAACCGAACTACAAATTCGGTTCTCGGTTTAGATATGGGTTTGGCAATTTGAACCGAAAACCGAATTTATATAAATATACATATTTTTTTATATATTTACACATATAAAAACATCAATAATTATCCTAATATATAAAAACATTTTTTCTACTTGAAATATTTTATTTTGCTAATTATCTATGTATATTTTTTTAAATAAATGATGTAATTCGGGTTATTCGGGTCAACCCGAAAATCAAACCGAATTTAAATTTGGTTTTTGGTTCGGTTTTTGGGTTGACAAAAAAAAATTGAACCGAACTAATCGGACCGAACAAACCAATAACCCGATAACCGAACCGATCAACACCCCTACAGAATTCGAGTTGTACACAAAAAAATCAAAAAGAAGACCGAATTGAATAGAAAAAAATGAACTGAATTTGTACATATTCGGTTTTCGGTTTAGATATAATTTTGACAAAATAAAAACTGAACCGTACCGAAATATTTTTATATTATTAGTTGCTTAAAGGAATATAAAAGATGTCACCATCTCCATCTACAGCTTCATCTTCAGTTCCAGCAATAGTTACTTTTGCCAAACATACCCTAAGAGCTTATGGATTTTAAAAGCCCCTATGAACTTGTCATTCAAGCAAAGTTATTTAAAGTTAGCTTATTTTAAAAGTTAAGCTTATTATTGCTAAACACACCTTATTGCTTGTACATGGGTCATTAAACATGTATGTATATAAAACTTAGATTAGATATATAAGAATGGTGTTGTATCATTTGTGGTAAATGCACTAGCTAAATATTCATCCCTCAATTATTGGAATTCAAAGCATATAATAACCATAATAATAGTTGACTTTATGTTTTATGACTAGGCATTTCGATGTGTCACTAGTTCAAAATTGCGACATTTATAATGGAAATTTTTTGCTAAACTCAGTAGTATTGTTACAAACTTTGAATGTATAGGTGTGGTGCAACAAAGGTTAATAACCAGTAACATGAACTGATCCACTTTTTTCATAATGTAAGGAGAATTTAATTGAACCTTTGACATTATGTTTGTTCGGTGCAAAATGTCTCGCTCATTACCAACTTATAATAAATATGTTGGAGTCATATGTCTTTTTTTTATTATTGTACATGTGATATTCGAAAAAGTTGTAATAATTCTCACTGAGTGTTAACTTTTTAGCTTCTTTTCTGAACACCACTATTGTCCTTTCATGTAAAGCTAAGCTTTATACAATAGTAAAACCTGACTAGTTTCATTTCCTCTTTCTTTTATATTTAAAGTCAAATATAGTGTAATTAGCATGTAAACAAGTGTGTTTAAGTACATAATATGACCCATTTGTTATTTTTATATTTATCTTGAAAAGGGAAATGTTAATCATTCTAGATCTTTTGCATGCTCAACTTTCATATAACAATGTGTCAAAATAAGGTGTCTTACGTCAATAACACTCTATAAGGTATCAAGATATATAAGAGCTAGAGGTTAGTTTAATTAGTTTTACTTAATTGGTAGAAATATATTTTGGTTTTTGATTCCTGTGGTATTACCCAATTTTGGTTTTTGATTCCTGTGGTAAGCTTACAGGTGTTGTTCATAGCGATGATAGAAGCCCAACCCATAATTGACTCAGGTAGCTTTAGCCCAGTCCTTCTTTGGGTTTTGTCTTTTGGTCCTGTTCTAGTCCACCAACATAAGTCATCATCTATCTACACTATAAAAATCTATAAATTTTGAAAGTGAAAAAATTAAGTGATCTATTTATGTAAATTATAATCAATGTTTTGGAAACCGAGTCTTTAATCGACCCGGTCGAGTCACCGGGTTATCGGTTCGACCACCGGGTTAAACCAGGTTTCAAAAATATAAAAACCTGGTCATATTATGTACTCAATCCCCAAATCCTTAAACTTTTATTATTTTTCGTTTATAACCCATAAACTTTTTTTATCGCTACAATTATCTGCCTTTATAAAATCTCGTTGCTATTTACGGGTACTCGTCTAGTAAGACCAAATATATGACCAAGTATGATAAATTGATAACTTAGTACTGATAACTTGTGCAGAATTCTGGTTTTACCCACAAAAATCAAGAGCAAACCCGAATTGAATCTAAAAAATGAACTGAATTTGTAACAGAGGTGAATTAAATATTCGATTTTTGGTTTAGATATAGTTTTGACAAAATAAAATCCAAACTGGACCAAAATATAAAAAATGAGGGTTTTTATATTATTAGTCGCATCAAAAAATATAAATGATGAGGGTTATTATATCATTAGTTGCATGAAAAGTTCAAGCTCCTCTCAAAAGCTCCTATGAGCGAGCTTATGGATTTTAAAAGCTCTTATAAACTTGTCATCCAAACACAACTATTTAAAGTTAGCTTATTTTAAAAGTTAAACTCTAATAAGTTTTCAAGAGCCCTGTACTAAACACACCTTATTGCTTGTACATGGGTCGCCCTTATACCAAATAAGTTTACATATCCCAAAACATTAATGAAAATGATTTTGAATGCTAAAAATGTGACTATCCTTGTACCTAAATGAATATGACTGTGTGATGTTTCTAACAGAATGTTGTCATATATGTTTAGACATATAATTAAGCACACCTAAACATGTCGTGCTCAAACATTAAACATGTATGTATATAAAAGTTAGAATCGGTTAGGTGCACACAAAGAGATATATAAGGATGGAGTTCTATCATAGGTGCTCTCAATCATATGTTTTTTGATTGTACATGTAATATTAGAAAAAAAGTTTTAATGATTCGTACGAGTATTAACTTTGCAGATTCTAATGAGTATTTTCTTGACACCAATATTGCCCTTTCATGCAAAGCTAAGGTTTATACATATTTACAAGCCATCAAACTCATTTTTTTTCTCTAAAACAGTAAAACAACCGATCTTAATTCTTTTTTCTTTTATATATTACTTTTTCGTCTCAAAATAAATGTCAATTTTTCTTTTTTGAGTTGTTTAAAATAAGTGTTTATTCTGTATATTAACTAACCAGATTTTAATGGATATGAATAATATTTGGTTGGTGAAAATGTACTTATTTGTAAATCTTAAACTTTATGCAACGAAAACGATTCACTAACTAGTCACAAATATATATTGAATAAAATGGTCAACTATTTTTTTAAGTCCAATAGTGAAATTCAAATGTAGGGTTATTATGGTAATACACATTTTAGAAGTAATGTGACGTCGTTTTGGCCCCTTAGCTACAGTAATATGAACAGTACGTTTGCTACAGTGGCCGGCCCTTAGAACTCCCAATTTGGGCCGGCCCATTTAACCTTTTTTTTTTTTTTTTAAAAAAAAAATTAGGTAATATAAAAAATTCCTCGAGCCAAAATAGGAAAAAAAAAATTACAAAAGTACTGATTTATTCAGATAAAAAAAATACCCGCGACATGAGGCCCAACACATAAGCCCATATAAAAAAAATAAACTATTAAACATGAGACCGAAAAAATAAACCCATTATATACATACACATTACAAAAGTAATACGACGTCGTTTTTTACGTCGTTCTACAGTAATATGAACAGTGTTCGGCCCAATGGGCTCCCAGTTCGGGCCGGCCCACTTTTTTTTTTTAAATACGCAATACAAAAAAAAAATACTCGACACAAAATAAAAAAAAAAAAAAATTACAAAAGTACTGACTTATTCATATAAAAAAATACCCGCGACATGAGGCCCAACACATAAGCCCATATAAAAAAAATAAACTATTAAACATGAGACCGAAAAAATAAACCCATTATATACATACACATTACAAAAGTAATACGACGTCGTTTTTTACGTCGTTCTACAGTATTTTAGAAGTAATATGACGTCGTTTTGGCCCCCAAGCTACAGTAATATGAACAGTACGTTTGCTACAGTGGCCGGCCCTTTGGGCTCCCAATTTGGGCCGGCCCATTTAACTTTTTTTTTTTTTTTTTTTTAAATACGCAATACAAAAAAAAATACTCGACACAAAATAAAAAAAAGAAAATTACAAAAGTACTGACTTATTCATATCAAAAAATACCCGCGTCATGAGGCCCAACACATAAGCCCATATTACGTCGTGCTACAGTAATATGAACAGTGTTCGGCCCAATGGGCTCCCAGTTTGGGCCGGCCCACTTTTTTTTTTTTTTTAAATACGCAATACAAAAAAAAAAATACTCGACACAAAATAAAAAAAAGAAAATTACAAAAGTACTGACTTATTTAGATCAAAAAATACCCGCACCATGAGGCCTAACACATAAGCCCATATAAAAAAAACCACTATTAAACATGAGACCGAAAAAATAAACCCGCACAAGATAAAAAAAATAGAAAAAAAAAATTAAACCCGCAACTATGTGCGAAAAATTAACGTCCCGCAGCAACGCGCGGGTAAACATGCTTGTTAGTATCTAAACAAGTCGGGTTAAGTACATAATATGAACCACTTTTTATTTCTATATTAATCTTGAGAAAGGAAATGTCAATCATTCTAGATCTTGTGCATGATCAACTTTCATACAACAACGAGGTGGATCGTAGTTCGCGCGTTGCGACGAGGACTAACTTATTGTTAAAGTATGTAGGTAAATTGTTTTTTTGCATAGATTTTTGATTTTGGGTGTGCTACCCAAAATTCAAATTGCACACTAACTTGTACACAAAAATGTCACAATCTTCTTAAAACCTTAACAAAAACTAAGAAAGCTTTGCCAAAGCAATTTCGGGCTAGCGTCTAATACCCTTACAGCGTACATGGATCGACCGTTGTGATGTGCACCAAAAGTAGCGAAAAGAACTAGGGGACAAAAACTTGCATAACAGCCTTCGACATGATCTTGTGAATCATCTTTGGTAACGACATCTAAAACAACAACATCAAATGTAGTTTCTTTATTCATTGTAAAAAAAAATTCTCGTACTGTCGTTTTTATTTTTAACGTATTGTAATTTTATTTTTCTCGTAATGTCGTTTTTCTTTTTAATGTATTGTAATGTTTTTTTTATTTAAAATTAAAATGTTTTAAAAAATGATACGAATAACATGTTATTTGAATGTTGTGAAGCAATGGGTTTTTAGTTATTGGTGTGTTAATGTGACGTGCAAATAACATTTTGAGTAAACTACATTTTTGGTCCTCGTGGTTTGCCGGGTCTTTCATTTTTGGTTCATTTTTAAAAAAAGTTACGGATCCACTTCAAAGTCCGACGACCCGTAACACTTTCAGTCCAAAAATAGACTGAAAGTGAAATTTAACTTTCACTTTTAGTCCAAAAATGGACAAAAAAGTTACGGGTCGTGGGAATTTGGAGTGGATCCGTAAGTTTTTTAAAAAATGGACAAAAAGTGAAAGACCTGTCAAACCACGAGGACCGTCTAACATTTTATTAGCTTCTTCCACTCTTAAATATAAAAGATCAAAAAAAAAAAACTCTCACACTCACACAGTCACACGTACGATCCACCACTAATGTTGTGCTTATTTTTCAGCTTCTTTGTGCTGAATTTGGATTTGAATTTTGTAACCATTTCAAAGGAGGTTATTTCATCAAACACGAAACCCTAAGGTAAAATTTATTATGCTTATTTGTCTTTGATTGCTGATTTTGTGCTAATAATACAAGTGTTTGATATGAATTTGTGCTTATTTGTCTTTGATTGTTAAATCATGTATGTGTAAGCTAAGTGTTTGATAAAATGCTTCACTGACTTAAAAATGATTTTATAAAGTATTGTTGTGGATATGAACTTGAATATGTGTACTAAGGTTTAGTGCGATAATAGGTTGTTAACTACGGGGGTGTTTGTTTCGGCTTATGAAACATAAGCCCATTTGAGCTTATATTTCATAAGCCCTAATTTTTCAGCTTATTTTGAGACTTGTGAGCTTATATAATTTAAGTTTTCCACCGCTCATCAAGTGGCTGATAACTCGACCACTCAACCTCTATTAGAGGAGCGTCTTTGTTTCTATCTTTAACCATCGGAGCTGCATTCGTGTTCGCAGATCGCACGGGCTCGCATTAGTTCAGTGGAACCGAACCCAACATAGCCGGCGCACCGGTTGGGATCACAACAGTAGTCGTAGGAGGAGGAGTTTGAGTGTTAGTCATCCTGAAAGATTAACACAAACAGTTAAACAAACTGTAATCACTTGGTATCCGCTTGTACCGGATCTGCTTCAAAGAAACTCAGTCTTGGTTTCAATGAATAAAATAGACCAGTTTAATATAAACTAAACCTTGGTTTAAATACGTAAATTGATTCGAAAAGTTATTACCAATCTATAAAACTGCAAATTAAATCTGTTTTGTAAAACTGATTTCCAACGAAACTCTATCTAGGTTTCGACAGAAACAGTTTATAAGAAAACTTGTTAACAATATTATATCGAATAATAAAAGCGTTTTAATTCTGCGTAAACAGAATCTGTTTTAATACTGTTGGGAAACCTGCACACTTTTATTAGTATAAATCGAATAACATTAGCAAGTAAATTAATCGAAAGAATTAACAGATAATTAAAGCAGTAAAGGAACGAGGCAATATATAGGTAAACCCTATCTTGGTCAACAAGCCAATGATAGTTGCTGAAATTCAGTCGGGTCTAACTATATACACGTTTTGAACTTTTAATGTTTATCTTAAACTTAATCAGAAAGTTTTTATATTCTGGAAACTGAAACTAACAGCAAAAAGATAGGCGCGTAGGCGAACCACCGGAGCTGCATTCTACAAAGGCTTCCTTATAAGCACATCTCCATTTCCCTTTTTGGGCGATGTGGGATGTCTTAAGTTCCCAGAATTTGTGTTTCACGTGTCCTACTTTGAGACATGATATCTCATTCATACTTACTCTATTTTGGACACACTTTCGCTCATTGCGAAGCTCTCTTGGAGGAGAACGCAAAGCCCCAATCTAATATAAAGATATCTAACATCTACATATATTAAATAGTGTCCAAAGTTTGCAAAACCTCACTTTACAAAACCATATTTTTCCAACATTTTTATGTATCCCAATACACTGTCTTCAATCCATGGCATCAACACAAATTCCTTCTCCATGAAAAAAACTGATCTGAAGAAAAGCTGCCGAGATTCACTATCTTTTTGTTAGGTAGCAAAGTTTAGATTTGTGTTGTTTCCGATGAATTTGTTGCAAATTACTGTAGTTCAGTTTTGCTTTTGTATAACATGTGACTGGGAGCGGTTGAGACCAAGAATCTTTACATTTTGTACTGCTTCTATTCAATAGTACAATTTGGACCCGAACTGGTTGTCATATTTATTTTGTCTGTAACTCGATTCATGTAGTGGCAGGTATGGTTGAAATGGTATGCTTGGTCCCAGATTGGACAAATTCTTTCAAGATCAAGTTACTATGTATCCGAGCTGGTTATTTTGTATTCTGTTAGCTGCAGAACGCCTAAAGTGTTGACCCATCAACCCATTGTGCAGAAAAAACCAGCAATAAAAGTGTTATTAAAATGCCATTTATCATGCCTGGGTTTTCTTCGTAACACTCACATGGAACTCCTAATCGCCATATTGTACACATGATTCGTTTTGATGTATTACTTGTTTATAGACTACTCTCACTTTGGTTAATTACTTTAGTGTGTTTTCGTTTTCGACTACTGTTCATCAACAGACGTTTGTTAAATGCCACCGCTTCGATTGGGTGTGAAATAAAAAAAGGACATGACTGTAAAATAGCGAATGAAACATCCAGTATTTTACTTTCGGTCCAAATTTTTAAAAAGTCTCCGGTTTGGTCCAAGTATATATAACAATAGCAGTATCTTGCTTGGGGAATCATGAGTTTCACGAACTCCGAGCTACATTTTACGGAAATAATCTTTGGCTTATCGGTCAGTTGCAAAGTTAGTCATTAAGGACTAACTTTGCAATTGAACGATAATTTAAGAACAATTTTCGAAAAAAAAAATTCAGAAACAATTTACGAAAATAGTTCTTGGGGTTATCGATTCGTTGCAAAATTAGTTCTTAGTGACTAACTTTGCAACAGAACGCTAACCCAAGTAATATTTCCGTAAAAAATGATAAAAAAGTTAGTCCTTGGAGTTGACTTTATTTGATTCATTAATAAAATGATAAAAAGGGTCAAACAAAGTGAAACTAACAACTTAAAAAGAAGATCAAACCTTAATTGGGTATTTCACTTTTGGACTAAATCCGATAGCTTTTTTGAAATTTGAACCCAAAATAAAAAAACCGACAAACCACAAAGGACAAAATTCTAGATAACTCTTTTATTAAAGTTTCTTTTTTCTTATTGTCTTTGTTGACGCAACCTTAAACCCTAAAACATTAACAGGTATCTTGCTGTTTTTTTATGCATTTTTTGTTTATATGATTTCCCCTTACTGTAAAAAAAGAGAGTTATGGTGTTTGTGTGGGGTAACCTTGGTTTATCACCTTTTCGCCATGGCCCAGTCACATTAACTCAACCCATGAAAAGTCCTTCCCTCGTTGGCGTGACCATTTAAGAAAGATTTGTGTGGTACATCTTATGAACCACTGGATTTCGCAACTTGTATGTCTTTTTCAGATTGGGTCTCGCCATAGGGTTAAACGCGATGTGACCATTTTCTTTGCCAAGACGTTTAGAGGGTTATTGTTTAATAATTCATATGGGTATGTTTGGAGAAACTAGCTCAAGCTAGAGCTTTAGGGGCCTGACCTTGTAAGACCTGTAGCTTTTGTTTTCAGATGTCTTTCAAGATGTATATATGCTAATAATACAATGATAGTTTCTTTTGTTAAATTATCAACATTGTCAATAGTGAATGCGTTTTCTGTTTATGATTACCAGACTATACTGTAAAAAGGTAATTATGTTTCTTTGATGCTATTTGACTCCCATCTTTTGAACGATTGGTTTTGCAATAAGCACTTGTTGGAAAGCCGCACTTGTATGTCTTTTTAGGATTCTGTTGAAACTCCTCCTTTTGCATCGCCTTAATCTTCCACTGATTGAATTCCCTTGCCAAAATAGAATTTTCACTGCCAAAATTTAAAGCCGGTGCTTAATACAAAATAAATAATAGTTCATAACTTGTGCAATGAAATAGCATCGACAGCGGCATTTCATATAGATACTTACAAATTTCTTTCTTTGAAAATCTGCCATAGCCTGCTTTCCTGTTTAAATACGAATTGAATTGTTTAATATGTAGTATCACTCTAATAATAGTTTTTTAATCAAACAGATCCATCATGGATCAAATACCTTCGAGCATCATATTTGACATCTTCTCAAGAGTACCCGCTAGATGTTTTGCTCGATCCCATGCATATAAAAAATATGGTGCAAGTACATTGATGATCAGTACCTAAGGATCATTCATGACAAACGAGTTGTAGAAGAACCAACACCTAACCTATACCATTATCACATATCTCTTAAAAAGAAAACCCTTAGCCTATGTTTCCATGTCAGTGAATTCAAACAAGTTGGAAAAACTCATATTGTGTTCGAGCTGAAAAAGGGCCCGTTTTTGGAGTTTGCACGAAAGAGGCCGCTCTGCAGATCTTCTATACACAGAATTGAAGCTCGAGGTTCTTGCAATGGCCTGATTTGTTTATCACAAGATGATGGTTATGTGATAACCTCGTTGGTTGTGATACATCCTCTTAGAAAAGAGTGTTATGAGCTTCCACCTTTTCCGCTGCAATTTGAAAAGCACATGCCCAGAGAGTCGCGTGGCCTTGGTTTTGGTGCTTTCACCAACACTTAGAAGATGGTGTGTATTTTGCTAAAAGAATATGTGCCACCAGATAAGCTTGATATGGTGAAGAAAAATCCATGCACAATGGTGCATGTATTTGGCACAAACTCATGGCGGGAAATATCCCAAGTCCCGTCTTATCCAATATCATGTAAAGCCGTATTTGCTACTGGTTATCTGCATTGGTTGGTCAGTCATACTAACATGAAAGCCGAAGATGGTAGAAGAGAAGTAATTTGGTTTGATGTAAATAAGGAGGAATTTGGGTTGATTAAACGTCCGTCAAGAATGTGTGATTTATGGAGAGACTATAGTTGTAATTATGATCAGTTGGTTGATCTAAATGGTGAAGTTGGATATGTGTGTAGTAGGACCATGGAGATTTGGGTATTAATGCAAAAAGAATGGGTGCCACACTGCTGGTTTGAAAAATATATTATTCCTGATGGCTACATAGAGGTTTTGGGGTGTTGGAATAAAGACGGGGATATGTTAATAAAAAACTTATCTGATGGAAAGTAAGCATTTTTTGTATACTATCTGAAAAGTGGCGTTTTACATAACACCAACGTTGTGACTTGGTCCAGATATGTTTATGTATCCGAATACCCTGTCTTCAATCCGTGGCATCAACATAAATTCCTTCTCCATGAGAAAAACTGACGTGAAGAAAAGTTGTCACAATATATATACAACAAATATGTCTCACATGTCATAAGCAGCACTTGAACTCACAACCATTGGTAGTTGTTGGGAAGCTTCTAACACAAAGGGGTACCATCATGACACAAGCCCTTTGGTAGCTGCTGACGTATACTATCTTTTTGTTAGGTAGCAAATTTTAGATTAATTAGTGTTGCTTTCAATGAAATTGTTGCAAATTAGTTTAGTTTTCAGTGACTCGTTTTTGTATCTTGTTACTTCCGTTTTGCTTTTCTATAACATGCTACTGAGAGTGGTTAAGACCAAGAATATTTACACTTTATTAGTTTAGTTAAGTTTAGTTTAGTGTAGTGACTGGTTTTTATATCGTGTTACTTCCGTTTTGCTTTTGTGTAACATGTGACTTGGTGCGGTTGAGACCAAGAATTTGTACACTTATACTGCTTTTGTATAAATGGACCATAACCTGATGATTTAGTATTCCATACAAAATCACAGCATTTTAGATCTGAATTGGTTGTCATATTTATCTAGACTCATGTAGTGGCAAATATGATTGGTCCCAAATTGGACGAATTCTTTCAAGATCAAGTTAATATGTATCCGTGTTGGTTATTTTGTATTTTGTTAGATGCAGAACGCCTAAAGTGTCGACCCATCAACCCATTGTGCAGAAAAACCCAGCAAGAAAAGTACTTTATCGATTTTTTTTGGTGTGTGACATATAATCTCAGCTTGTCTACATTTAAAGAAAACCCTTTGAAAGAGGGAGAAAATTCATGAAAATGCTAATACAAAGCTCAATTAATCGCCTCCTACTACTAGTTACCTAAAAAACAAATGTCGTATAACTAATGTAGATAGCATACAATTTATTCCGATTCTGATTCCATGCCTCCCATCACTTTTAATCCTCTCGGTCTCTGTAAGCAAAGTATAGAATATTAGCAACCCATCGTTTACCCGTTTGTTACAATGATCTACATTCTGAGTAAACACGACAATCATAGACTAACAATACCTTCTTTGTGATCTTTTTCTCTCTAACTTCATATCGTTCCAATGTTAGATCGCAAAGCCACCCACCGGGGCAAACCAACTATTCGCACATATAAAACAACAATATGTTATCGAAAAATAGGGTGTGTGTGATGATCCTGGATATCTCTGTTATAGTCTGCTGACTACCACTACTACTCCATCCATCTTATCCCCTAGCGTGCGATACCTCACCCCCATATCATACCACTACCGTCGCAGGTGCTCTGTATCAATCAACTCTAACCCCATCGACAACTCTACAAATTCAGCTTTTTTCGATTTTTCCCTTTTTTTGGCTCTTCAGTGTCTGTAACATATAATCTCAGCTTGTCTACATTTAAAGAAAACCGTTTTGAAAGAGGGAGAAAATTGATGAAAATACTAATACAAAGCTCAATTAATCGCCTCCTACTACTAGTTACCTAAAAAACAAATGTCGAATAACTTATGTAGATAGCATACATAGTAAAACAAAAGCCACTCACATACAATTTACCCTTTGATGCAAAGCTAAGGTTTATACAAATTTACAAGGCATCAAACTCATTTTCTTCTCTAAAACAGTAAAGCCTGACCAATTTTATTTCCTTTTTCTGTTATATAATAAAATATTTATCTGCGAAACCAATTCACTAGCTAGCTAGTCACAAATATATATTGATTAAATTAAATGGTCAACTATATAAAAGTCCAATA
Organism: Tanacetum coccineum; assembly: GCA_026074375.1. Taxonomy (NCBI): domain Eukaryota; kingdom Viridiplantae; phylum Streptophyta; class Magnoliopsida; order Asterales; family Asteraceae; genus Tanacetum; species Tanacetum coccineum. Next base: position 15,608 of record BQNB010069239.1, on the reverse strand, counting down.
GTGAAATTCAAATGTAGTGTTATTTCTGTTTAAGTACATAACATGACCCATTTGTCATTTTTATATTAATTTTGAGAAAGGAAATGTTAATCATTCTAGATCGGGTAAAGGTCATTTATTACCAACTTACTTTCTCATTTGTACCGTAATGACCAACTTACTTTTTTTTGTACACATTACACCAACGTACTTGTTTGTTTTGTGATAATGTTACCCATATGACCGGTTAGATTTTCACGTCATTAATTTAACTATTTTTTTTTTATCAAAATGTTAAAATAAAATCCACCATGTCATGTAAATAGCTGACCCATTTGTACCTACTAGCCACATGACTACTCTAACCCTAAAACCTATAATCCATATCATATAACACATATCATTTTTTCTTGTGTGGCTGTGACTCTGTCAACCATAACACATACACAAATGGAAACCACTCCGATAAACAACTTGATGCACCAGGTAACTACCCAACAAAATGTGATGATGGGATTGAACCTGATTCCACTGAGTTTGTCATCGATCCCAAAATGGCCCGAAAGATTACACGAGGCTCCAGACCGGATTGGTGATGTTAAAGGTAGCAGTGCCCGGTGACTTTAACCGTGATGACAGTACATAGAAGAAAAAAGTGAGCCTCTTTACATCTGAGTCACAGGTGTGAGATGAAACATGTGTTGTTAGAAATGGATCGGATCTTGAGACCACGGGGATATGCATTAATTAGGGAATCGAGCTACTTTGTAGATGCAGTTGCTACGATTGCTACAGGGTTGAGATGGGATTGTCCAGTCAAAACAAATTTATGTCTAAAACTTGTGGAGTTCTTGTAAGAGGACTTTTTTTTTTTTTTTTTGAACGGCAACTTTATTAAAAAAAACTAGCAAGGAGCTAGAAAGACATTACAAAGAAATAAGATAGGGGTTTTTTAACCAATACTCCCAAGAAAAAACCCTATTACATCTACTAGAACACCATAAAAAGGACCAAGAAACAATGTCATCAAAAATCGTCGAACGATTAGGAGGCGAAGCGTCAAAGACCAACTGATTTCGAAGCCTCCAAATCCGCCACCAAGCAACATAAAAAACACCTTCTAAAATAGACTTGAGACGGGAAGAAAGTCGAAAGGATAAGAACCAAGCATCCCAATCCGAGAAAGAACAAATCTCCTGCCAATCCAAATCCCACCAACGACAAATTTTACGAAGAACAACCCGAGCCACGTCACATCGAAAGAAAACATGCTGAACATCCTCCATAGCAGCATTACAAAGAGGACACAGATGGGAATCCAACAAAACACCTCTACGGCTAAGATTGACTCTAGTAGGTAACCTATCACGACGAGCACGCCAAGAAAAAACATTAACTTTAATGGGAATGAATTTTACCCATCTCGTTGCAACATCCGACGAAGGGAGAAACAAGTCATCAATAAAGTTTCTGATGACTTTAACCTTGAACTCTCCATCTCCCGACAAATCACAAGTCCACCTATCTTTGGAAGACGAGAGGACAACCGAGTTCATAATTGAAGAAAGGTCATCCCACTGCTGCCGCTCAGCTCCATCACGCACGTCCCGGCGAAAAGAAGCTGAGACCGAAGAAGCTCCCATTTTATTAGCCACCACAATCTCCTTATCCAATTCGAGAGCAAACAAACGGGGAAACTGAACACAAAGAGGGGCATCAGCTAACCATATATCATACCAAAAACTAGTACAAGACCCGTCCCCAATCCGCTTCTTACAATGCGAAGAAAAATCAAAACCAGAATCTTTCAAAGATTTTACTTCACGTAAAATAGAGCACCAAATCGAGGGTTGATCGGTCACATGAAGATCAAACTTTGAGCCATAAATCGCTTGAATAACTTTACACCATAAAGAGCCATCGCCAGAAATGAAGCGCCACACCCACTTCAACAAAAGAGCACGATTCAACGCGAAGAAACTTGAGACACCAAGACCACCGTTCAGTTTGGACGCTAAGACATTGTCCCAAGCTACCCACGAAATCTTTCTATCCGAAGAATCAACACCGTTGAAGAACTTACTACGGATAGATTCCATAGTCTTCAACACGCCTTTTGGAACCTTAAAGATTGACATATAATAAATTGGAGAGGCCCCAAGAACGGATTTAAGAAGGGTCAATCTGCCGCCTATGGAAAGGGTTTTAACCTTCCATTTAGATAACCGGGCTTGGAGTTTGTTCACCAAGCCAACCCAAGCCGACTTCCGAGACATACACTCCCCAACCGTCACACCAAGATAACGAAAAGGAGTGTTCAAAACAGCACACCCGATCCTATTCGCCGCCTGCACAACAACATTCTGAGAAACCCCGACACCCAAGACTTGGCTCTTAGCAATGTTGATCTTAAGACCCGACGCAAGATGGAAGCAATTAAGAACTTTAACAATATTATGTAAGTTCTGTTCGGACCACTCTCCAATGAACATGGCATCGTCAGCATAAAAAAGATGAGAAATATTAACCGAGCCATGCAATTGAAAACCTTTAAACAGCCCATCATCAACAACACGGGAGAAAGAGATATGTAACGACTCCATAATAAGAATGAAAAGATAAGGGGCCAACGGATCACCTTGTTTCAACCCACAACAAAAAGGGAACTCGGACGTTGGGCTACCATTAACCAATATGGAAGCCATGGAGGAAGTAAAAGTACCACGGATCCACCTACACCAATTCGGCCCAAACCCAAACGCATGAAGAATATCCAAGAGATAATCCCACCGAACCGAATCATACGCCTTAGCAAAATCAACCTTAAAAAACATAGCTTGCTTCTTTTTTCTCTTACACCAGTTTAACATCTCATTTAAGATAAAAGGACCGTCCAATATTTGTCTATTAGCAACAAAGGCCGATTGAGTCTCGGAAACTAAATCGGATATAACAGTAGCCAAACGATTAGCTAAGACTTTCGTGATCACCTTATAAACGCATCCAATCAAACTGATAGGCCGAAAATCATTAACGAACTTAGCATCATTAACTTTAGGAATTAAGGCGATGAAAGACGAGTTACACCCCCTTGGAAACGTACCAGACTTAAAAAAATAGTCGACCGCATCGCAAAAATCCGCTCCGACAAGACTCCAATACTTTCTAAAAAATTCAAACGTATAACCATCGGGGCCAGGAGACTTATTCTCGCCACAGTTCCAAACAGCCCTACGAATTTCGTCCCTCGATACTGCCCTATCCAGCTCATCCACCTGATCCGAAGATAACCGATTATGAAAAGGAGCATTAAGTTTGAGACGATCATGACACGGTTGCTGAAATCGAACTTCAAAGTGATTCTTAAATGCCTCCTTCACAATACTCGGATCAGTACACCAAGTGCCCTCAACGAAAACACCACGAATCGACAACTGAGACCTTTTCTTATTAATAATACCATGAAAGAATTTAGAATTCTCATCTCCTTCGATAGCCCATTTGATTTTAGATTTTTGAACCAGATCCTTAACCTCCAAAAGTTTAATATCTTGCAGCCGTCGGTTTAGATCCATCCGATTGAGAAGGATGTCATCAGAAACGTTTCCCCTTTCCAAGTCTTTATCAATAGAGATCAAATCATTCTGTAGGGAATTCTTTGCGTTATGAAGATGAAACTTTTTATCTTTAACCCATAAACGAATAATAGACTTAAGGTCTTGCAATTTCTTCTTGAACCTAACCATAGCATTGGAATCAGAATGCGAAAAAGACAACCACGCATGCTCCACCATCGAATCAAAACCCTCCATCCTTAACCAAGATTGATAGAACCGAAACGGAGTCGGACCAAAATCAGACAAAACTTCCCTCAAAAGAATAGGACGATGATCGGACAAGTGACGGTCAAGACACAAAGCTGAAATAGACGGATAAAGCGAGATAATACCTTCCGTAACAAGAAAGCGATCTAATTTACTCATTTTGGAGGCTGAGGGATGCGACCAAGTAAACGAGTACCCTTCCAACTTGACATCCACAAGACCAGAAGACACAATAAACCGATCAAAACACCGTGCACTAGAAACATTGAAAGACGAACCAAGTCTTTCATCCATAGTCCGAACGTCATTAAAGTCACCCATTATAATAGCTTCGCCGTTCCATCTCCGTACAAGATTAGATAAAAAATCCCAAAGAGCCCTTTTGCTCCCAGGCTGTTGAGGAGCGTAAACCGCCACCAAAAGAATCTTGACATTACGAGGTAACCATGTGCCGTAAATAGCTATAAAATTATCAGAAATAGTAGCGCCATCTTTCTTGAAGATAGAAGCCTCCCAAATACAAAGAATACCACCAGAATTCCCTAATGAGTCACTGGCAACAAAATCAAAGTTTGAATTTCCCCATAGGGACTTTACGTCCATATGAGAAATACAATCCATCTTTGTCTCTTGCAACGCTAAAAAATTGATCCTATGCTTACAATTTAACTCCTTAACCCACTCCTTTTTCGTCTTGTGCCCAAGACCTTGAATATTGAGAGAAAGAATATTCATTTAAAAACATCTTCATCTCATTTTCTTTCAAACACCCATCCAAATTAGAAACCCAGAGAATGTCCAACCCGTATCCTTGTCACTTTCCAAAATGTCAAGAAGTAGAGCACCGTTATGAACTTTATGTGAAAAGGAGAAACTGATCTCCCGATTAGAGGGAATCATGGACCTCCTGTGAATGGTCCTAACCTTAGCATCTTACCCTTAGGCATATTCACCAGTCTTCTCTATTAGTGGAACCATTTCACCAAATCTCACCAATCATTAGCGTTGCGTCACAGAACGTTTTAGGGGTAAAACCAGGAGGATGGCGATAAAGATGGTTCTCGGCTTCACGAACTCCTTTAGAGGGAAGTTTATTCAATAAAATCATAAAAAACCAAACGGTCCTCTGATTGATGTTTGTCCATCTCCTTACCATGACCATCAAACATTACCTTCATCCAAATTATCATTGAAATTTGTCTCTGAAACACCATCCACATTCATTCATCATATGGTACTCGACTTCACTTTTCTGCGCCCCATCATTAGAATTTTAGCGCCATGCTTGATTCGTCCTCCGAGGTATATACTTACTCCATTAGGTTCAAGAACGGAAAACTCGGGATTTCCAAGTAATAAGTTCCTTCGCCGAGCCCACAAACACCTTGCCTTAAAAATCACCTTGAATTTCTCCAAATTTAGATTCTGGTTGTTTTGTTAAGTTGAAACAAACGCTTTCGAGCTAAAGAGGAGCCTAAATTTCTCGATAGCCAAAGCCTCGCCCCATTGTTCACCAATCTTGGCTATATGTTTCTCAGAGACCTATCATGAATGTGGTATTAGGATACCTTTCAATGTTCCACCCAAACAAACGTTCATCACTAACCAAAAAATCATTATAGGCATTAAGAAGGCGTACTAGAAACAAGAGTTTTGCTAACGTGATCCAAAAACTTTTGCTTAGAACCCTCGTTATCCAATTCTATCAACACCTTAATCCACTCTAATATGCAGCTTTCACATGCTCTAACTTCTTAGCTAATAGAATACTAGGTTAGGAATGGAGTTTTATATCTTTCAACTCCCAATGACATGACATGAGATGAAGGTCACGTTAACAACATTATGAATCATCCAAAACAAACGCGGTGTGGAAGATACAGGAGCAACAGTGGCAATCATTGTGGAAAAGTCTCTAGGCTGCAGAAACAAATTGACCCAAATGTACCATGCGCATTGGATGAGAAGGCCCCGATGGTTTTTCAGGTTTGTTTGCACGTTCAAAGGGGTGCAAACATTGGAATGAGACTGGAAACGCCAATCCAAATCGTACATAGATTTCCAACCAAACGATCTAATTCGTTAACACGATTAACCTGGACAAAAGCAAAAACGTTTTACCTACTTTGGATCTTCGATTAGGAATAAAACGGTCTATCACCTTTACCTACCCCTCGCAAACCTTCCACATTCCTTCGACCCAGATTATCAGGAAAAATTGGTTTACAAAAAATAGATGTAGAATACGAAACAAGCTTGGTCTTTCTTTTTAGAACGTTGGACAGGCATGGTGCAAAACCTAAAAGAAACACGCAGACGACAATAAACCCTATAAAAAAAAAGGATTGAAGGGTGATCAAGATAAAAATGGATTGACCAAGAAAAAAGATCAGGGTTTCAATGACATCGAGATTAACGGAAAACGGAACGGATGAGTCTAATTGATATAAAGGAGGAGAATAACATATCTAAATTACATAAAACCCAAGATGATGAAAACCGTTAACACGCTCGATATGAGATTAATCAATCAATGATTAATCCCAATTTCAGGGGTTATAACAGGATTCAAACAAAAGGGAAGAAGGAATTTAGATTGTTAATTTGTGGATTTTGAAAACCATCTTTGTTAGAAGATGTTCATCAATTAGGGTTTTTGAATTGGGGGTAGAGAGATAATTGGGGGTTCATCAATTAGGGTTTTTATGTGGTTCTAAATTGTATTTGTAAGAATCGTATGGATTGATAGGATTGCTTATAGTCTACCAGGGTGGTGGTTCGAGGCAGTAGTTATTGTTCGACTCATATTTTTCTCATGTAATGTGGGATTTGTGTGAATGTGGGTATGAATGGTGTGAATGAAGAAGTAGGATTTGAATCTAGGTAATGTGGGATTTTGGAGTTGTTGATGAAGAAGAAGAAGTGGGATTTTGAGGGGGAAAAGTTGTGGTGACTTTTATAATGTTGTCTATTAATGGGTGGAAATCAGATATGGCATTATATAACAAGAAAATTAAATAAAAATGTCAGTGTGTAATGTTTATGCTAGCGTGTCAGTAACAAGTTGTGATCTTGGTGATGTCAAACAAAATTTGAAAGTACGTTGGTGTAATGTGTACAAAAAAAGTAAGTTGGTCATTACGGTACAAATAGGAAAGTAAGTTGGTAATAAATCGCCTTTACCCTTCTAGATCTTGTGCATGATCATATTTCATGTTGTAAATATAAGGTGTATGACAATAATAACACTGTATAAGGCATCAAGATATATAAGAGATACATAATTAGTTTAATTTGTACTTAATTGGTAGAATATTTTAACTCGATATTTCCAAGTTTTTTTAGTACCTTTACCAAGTAGATTAACAATATACGATTCTTTCAAACCCATCTAAACCCGGACCTGTTCAGTCCCAAAATAACCCATCTAGATTCGTGATCCAAACCCGACCCGACCTACCTATCTCGCCACCTCTAGTTAAATTAATGCTTGTAATAGAAGTTGTCCTTATAAACCATAGCAACAACTAACCACAATTGAAATAAGTTGGATGACATAATCATATTTGTATACCATGAAAGTACATTGAAAGATGCATGAAATATATTTTGTTAGGGTGCAACTATTGGTACCTCTGGCCCATCGAATAGTACCAAAAAGGTACAAAAGATTCCTTTTGTACCCCCCTTTTTACAGTACAACGCAGTTTTATATCAGGTTGTGTTCCGTATTTTTTAACAGTTTCATATAGGGATGAGCATGGTACCGGTCCCGTACCGAATTAGTGGTACCGATTTTTTCCCGAGCATAAATTAGTGGTACCGGTACCGTACCGAACGGGATTCGGGTACCGGTACCGGTACGGTACCGGTACCGGGAAATCGATGGTTTTTCCCGTTTTTTTGGGTAATTTCCCGATTTGGTACCGTTCCGTACCGAACTAGTGGTCCCGATTTTTTTTTACTCGAATCATGGTACCGGTCCCGTACCGTATACCGAGATTCGGTACCGTTTCGGTACGGAACCGGTACGGTTCCGGTTCGGTACCGGGATTCGGGTCTATATGCTCATCCCTAGTTTCATACTTTTGACTCGTTAAACTTTATAAATTTTATTCCGCGCTTTCAGTTTCACAGTTTTATAATATAAGCAAAATTAAAAAAATTAAAAAAAAAAGACGAAAAAAACCCGGAAAACAGAGGGGTACAAATGGTGTTTCGAGGGGTACGTATAACACAAGCTAAAGTTCTTGTGTTATACGTAAAGCTAAAGTTTTTGTTAACACATTAATTTGCCCTTTCACGTAAAGCTAAAGTTCTTGTACCTCTGCCAGGAGTTTACCCCTAAATTATATATTTTGATAATGTCATATCTCTTATAATTTATAAAGGTTGGTTATGTTTAATGATCGCTTATTATGATTTATGACAAGTGTTTTAAGTTTATGCCACATCACATTTAAGCAACGCACATTTAAAAAAAAGAGTTAACAGCATAAATGGTCCATGTGGTTTGTCATTTATTATGGATTCAGTGCATTTTTCATTTTCGTGTCAGATCTCGTCATTGTGGTTTTAACGTGTCTCAGTCTCACATTTAGTTAAAGATGCCTAATTCTGTTAAATTCAGCCGTTAAGTAAAAGTGAAATTACCAAAATACCCCCACATCCATCCTTTTATCTATTTCTTAGGTGGGGGTATTTTGGTCATTTCATGTCATAATGGACTGGATCCGTAACATATCAAAACCACAGTGATTGAATCCGAGACAAAAAGAAAAAATGGATTGAATCCGTAATACGGGCAAATCACAGGCACCATTTATGTAATTAACTCCAAAAAAAAGCAGATTTTCGGTTTCACTTAATATCTTCTCTCACTTTTCCGGATAACTATGGCTCTTGACTTTTAGACCGACTATTCCACGAGATTTAAACTCAACATTACACAGACTTTAAACTAGACAAAACCTTAAAGATTAGCGTGGCCACCTTAAGGGTGCAACTAAGAAAATATCTAGTTTTCTTATGGAAAAAGATCCTCTCATGTTCAAATGAACATGAGGGGTAATGTTCTGCTTTATGTGATTGTACATTTGATTATCAGATAAACATTACCTCTCATGTTCAAATGAACATGAGAGGATCCTTATCATTTTCTTATTTAAAGACTGTCAGTTTAGTTTTTGTATGTCTAAAGAACTTTGTCTACGTAAAAGACTAAAGTTGATATCATTATCATACAATAATTCACAAGGATGAATCAATTTTTTTGATTGAACAGATAATCATCGTCTTTGGAATGTCATTGCTCTGTAAAGTGCATGAGGGACCATGCATGCATGGTTCAACCTAACGTTTTAACATTTTCATTTTGTTCTCTAGCTAGTTCATACGTTTAACTTCTTGCTTTGGTTTGTCATCTTAGTTTTTAACCGGTTATCACATGTCACTTTTTAGAACGTTTGTAACTTTTGAACAAATGTAAAAGTTAGGAAGGTAATAATGATATTAAAATCACCATCGTGGTAATATGTGAAAATTTTTGAAAGTACGTTGGTAAATAGTGACTTTAACCCATGTTTAGGTCAATAGTTCAAATCTAACGGGGATAAAATTAATTCATTTGTGGCCACGGAGGTTCACCTGCGCCGATTACGGTCTATCTAAAAAGGTAGCTGCCTTGAAATTAGTTGGCTCGCAATGAAATAGACTAGAAAGTATATTGGCTCTAGACTTCCCCATGGGTTTACCATATATAGCTAGTCCTATGCGGCATTTAGATGATTTTGTCATCTTAGTTTCACAAGTTAGATTATATTAAACATAATTTGGTTATGTATAAGATGTTGGAACATGTATATAAAATTATTACATGTACGGTTTATAATATTTTACTATGATTATTAAATATATAATTTAAAGGTGGTGATTGGTGGCAACGACAACGAGTAAGGTTTCAACTAGAAGATAACATACGTTGTTGATAATACAACTAATAAGATGCCCTTTCAATTGAATCTTGGGTTGTCAACTTTCTCTTTGTATTTTATACAAATCTTAATATTCTTCTCACTTTGTGTTACTTATTTTCTTCTCAAAGAATTTCTTTTCAATTATTTTGTCCAACCTAAACATGCTTTGATTCCTTCTTATCGACCAATCTAATTGTTATTGTAAACGGAAACAATAGCGATTACACTTTTGCTTTTAGCTAAGAGAAATGTTATTTCCTCCTACTTATCTAGCTAACTAACTTTTGTAAACGCGTTGGACGAGTTTGTGTTTAGAGATTTTAGGATAATTAACTATACTTTTGTTCCTTAAATAAGGTTTTTAGATGTTTGCATTTTTTTTATAAGCTATACAACACTATTTAACCAAATTTCAGGTATTAAAAAATAAAACTCAATATAACATATATAACCTAAATTTGGCTGATCCATGTCCTATAAGTTAACAATGCAATTTGATAAATGCATAGCTAATGACTCACTAAATTTGACTTTTTGCAAGATGTGTATATTCTAATGATTATTAAATACTTAAACTTGCATTATTCATGTTTGACTCAACCTTTTGCGGTGTTTTAAATTAAAGTTGAATCTTTATATATTCATATAAACTCATTAACAAAAAGTAACACTATTTTTTATAAAAAATTCAAACCACACGAAATCCCTTAACCAAAAGTCTCCAAGTTGAATCACTTATCCTATAAAATATTTAGACAAGTTGTTTATCTCTTGGATGTTAATGGAAGCCACAATGATAATACATCCATACATACATACATATAACTTAGAGTAATTACATAAATGGCTTGTGGTTTGGCGAAAATTTCATTTACCGAATCCGATAGATTAAAGTTGCATTCTTTGTCCTTATCTTTGCAAAGATCAACACCGATAGTCTTTCACCATAAACTATCAGGAACGGTAGATGCAATTTTTGACAAACCACAAAGACTATCGTGTTGTTTTTGCAAAGATAAGGACCAAAAATACAACTTTAAACTATCGAGGACGGTAGATGCAATTTTTTCCAAACCATAAGGACCATTTATGTAATTACTTAACATTTATGATGTGTGCATGCATATAACTTATCATATATAAACTCAAGTGCCCATTTGGTTTTGTATATAAAGAGAATATTGAGAAGTAGAGCTTGTTATATTAACACTTGCAAATTAAAATGGGCATCTGCATATCCAAAGCATCTTACATGAGGTTTGCGTTTAGTTAGTTCACGTATTTTCAAGTTTGGGTTGCAGGTTTGGTCCTTTTGGGTTGCATTTTTGGTCCCTGTGGTTTGGCAAAATTGCAGGTTTGGTCCCGGCCCGGGACTAAATTTGCAACGAAAACTTGAAAATAGGGACCATCACTGCAATTTTGAAAGTTAGGGTCCCAAACCTGCAATTTAGCCATATCACAGGGACCAAAAATGCAATTAACTCTACATGTTATGATGTGTGCATGCATATAACTTATCATATATAAACTCAAGTGCCCATTTGGTTTTGTATATAAAGAGAATATTGAGAAGTAGAGCTTGTTATATTAACACTTGCAAATTAAAATGGGCATCTGCATATCCAAAGCATCTTCACATGAGATTCATGATGTAGACTATGGTCATGAAAATGTTATTTATTACCAAGATACCATTTGTGATCACTTCATACTCATCAAGGCTCTAAAGGTTTCAATCAAGATGCTGCCATTATTTACCAGGTTGGTTTCTCATCTATTTACTTTTTTGTTTGCCATCTTTTATTACTTGTTCCGTGCAGAAAGTTATCGCTGAGGGGGCAAACTACAAAAAACGTCATATATTTTAGAAAATTTACGCTACAAATGTTTTTGCTATAGACTTTTTTTATATAGTTTACTAACTTAGGTTTCTAATATTTGATGAAGGACTATGGAATGAAAAATGGAGTATTTGGTGGCGTGTTTGATGGGCATGGAAGAAATGGTCAAATAGTGAGTAAATTTGTGATAAACAAGTTACCATCATTGATCATCAACCAAAGAAATGCAACCATGACAAAGGGTAAAACAGTAAATAATGATCAAGATGAGTTTGAATCAAAAGATTTCCAATTTTGGAAAGAAGCTTGTTATAGTGCCTTTAAAGTCATGGACATAGAGATTAAGCTTATGGAACATATAGATTGTTCTTGTAGTGGTACAACTGCAGTTATCGTCATCAAACAGGTACTGTAACACACTCTTGTCATGATTTCAATCTTAGAAAGTAAGTTCAAAATCATAAAAACTGATTGGTTTTTGTTCGACAGGGTGAAGATCTTGTTATTGCTAATCTTGGTGATTCAAGAGCAGTGCTAGGAACAATTGCTGAAAATGGAATTACGCCGGTGCAATTGACCGTTGATCTCAAACCTAGTGTACCTTGTAAGTATTGATAAAAAGGCGCGTCTTTAAACATTGGAACGATAATTATGTTTTTATATGAACTAATGGATGAAATACTTTTGAACAGCGGAAGCTGATCGAATAAGGAAGTCAAATGGTAGGGTGATGGCACTAAGAGAAGAGCCACATATAGACCGAGTTTGGTTGCCACATCATGACTCGCCTGGCCTAGCCATGTCTCGTGCTTTTGGTGATTTTGTACTCAAAAGCCATGGGATCATAGCTGTTCCCGATGTCTCCTATCACCGATTGACCCCCAGTGATCAGTTTCTTGTTCTTGCAAGTGACGGGGTAAGTCGGATAAATCTTATCTTATTTGTAAAAGAGCTTATCAATTTGGGTCATGCTAATTTGACCTTGGTGAAATGTTTTCAGGTATGGGACGTGCTTAGCAACAACACAGTTGCGTCGATCGTGTGGGGAGCAGAGAGTGAAGAATCAGCAGCAAAAGCAATCATCGTTGCAGCAATCGCAGCATGGAAACAAAAGTTCCCTTCATCAAAGAGGGACGATTGCTCCGCCGTATGCTTATTTTTACAAAATAAGCCACTACAAGACTTGTACACTACACCTACCGAGTCGGACTTGTAACACTATAAGTTCTTATTAAGCATAAAAGAATTAACTCAATTATAAACATTTCAACATTTGTCATATAATAGCTTGGAAGATGGTGTGTGTTTTGCTAATAGAATATACGCCACCAGATAAGACTGATATGGTGAAGAAAATCTATGCACAATGGTGCGTGTATTTGGCACAAACTCATGGCGTGAAATACCCCAAATCCCGTCTTATCCAATAAGAGGTAAAGCCGTATTTGCTAATGGCTGTCTGCATTGGTTGGCCAGTTATTGTGACATCAAAACCGAAGATGGTGGAAGACCGGTAATATGGTTTGATGTAGAGAAAGAAGAGTTTGGGCTGATTGATCCTCCAAAAAGAATGTGTGATTTATGGGGAAATTATAGTTGCAGGTATCAAGTGGCTGATCTAAATGGTGAAGTTGGATATGTGTGTACTAGGACCATGGAGGTTTGGTTCTTAAACCACAAGAAGAAAGAATGGGTGCCACACTGTCGATTTAAAGAAGAAATTGTTCCTGATGGCTACATAGATGTTATTGGGCGTTGGAATAAAGATGGAGATATATTAATAAGGAGCATCCGCGGCAATCCATTGTATGCGTTTTATGTTTACAACCTGAAAAGTGGTGTTTTACATAAAACCAACCTTGCTGGTTCAGGGGCTTGTCCAGGTATCTTTATGTATCCGTATACCCTTTCTTCAAACCACGGCATCAACGCAAATTCCTTCTCCATGAAAACAACTGATCTCATGAAAAGCTGCCTAGATTTACGATCTTTTTGTTAGGTAGCAAAGTTTATATATTCGTGTTGCTTTCTATGTTTTTGTTCCAGATTAGTTTAGTTTCAGAGACTCGTTTTTCAGTTTTTGTATCTTGTTGCTTCAGTTCGATTCCTTTCATATACTTTGTTTCTAAAACTTGAAAAACTTAAAATGAGTAATATGTTTAAATCCTTAAACTTGTATCTATAGTTGACTTCATTTTGTAATGAATCTTGTATGTTTTGTGACTAGGCATTCTGATGTGACATTTATAAATGGAAGAATTTGCTAAGCTTAGTAGATATATATGTGTGACTAGTATGGAATGCCCGAGAGGTGTAGAAACTTTTCGAAAGGTCTCACATCATGAAACTAAAGATCCTGAAATGGTTCAATACCCGAAAGCAAGCTATTTAACCTTCTTCTTACCAGCCACACGGCCATCATGCTTTACGAACCCTTTCTTCTCATTTTGGTGTTCACCACCTGTGTGAAAACACCCACTGACACTGCATTTTGGTTTTGTCTTTTGGTCTTGGTTATATCCATAAACGTATCCATTGTAAGCTTACAAGTGTTGTTCATAGTAATGATAGAAGCCCAACCCATAATTAACTAAGGCACCTTTAGCCCAGTCCTTAAGTTTTGTCTTTTGGTCCAGTTCTAGTCCACCAACATAAGTCATCCTAGGACCAAATATATAACCAAGTCCAACTATGATAAAACTTAGGGCGTGCAGAATTCTAGGGGTGAACCGACTAAACCGAATAAACCAAAAACCGAAACCGAACCGAACTACAAATTCGGTTCTCGGTTTAGATATGGGTTTGGCAATTTGAACCGAAAACCGAATTTATATAAATATACATATTTGTTATATATATTTATACATATAAAAACATCAATAATTATCCTAATATATAAAAACATTTTTTCTACTTGAAATATTTTATTTTGCTAATTATCTATGTATATTTTTTAAAATAAATGGTGTAATTCGGGTTATTCGGGTCAACTCGAAAACCAAACCGAATTCAAATTCGGTTTTCGGTTCGGTTCGTTTTGGGTTGACAAAAAAAAATTGAACCGAACTAATCGGACCGAACAAACCAATAACCCGATAACCGAACCGATCAACACCCCTACAGAATTCGAGTTGTACGCAAAAAAATCAAAAAGAAGACCGAATTGAATAGAAAAAAATGAACTGAATTTGTACATATTCGGTTTTCGGTTTAGATATAATTTTGACAAAATAAAAACTGAACTGTACCGAAATATTTTTATATTATTAGTTGCTTAAAGGAATATAAAAGATGACGGTTTTTATATCATTGGTCGCATCAAAAGCTCAAGCTCCTAAATCTCTTAAAATTGTCAAGAGATTATGCTTATTTTTTTGAAAAATCAGCTACTTAAAATATAAGCTTCGTTTGGTAGACAAAATTATAAGAGATTATAAAAAAAATAATCTTCCATAATCTCTTAAAATCAAATGCTACTTCATGCAGCTTATAAAAATAATCTCTTTTCATAATCTCCATCACCATCTCCATCTACAGCTTCATCTTCAGTTCCAGCAACAGTTACTTTTGCCAAACATACCCTAAGAGCTTATGGATTTTAAAAGCCCCTATGAACTTGTCATTCAAGCAAAGCTATTTAAAGTTAGCTTATTTTAAAAGTTAAGCTTATTATTGCTAAACACACCTTATTGCTTGTACATGGGTCATTAAACATGTATGTATATAAAACTTAGATTAGATATATAAGAATGGTGTTGTATCATTTGTGGTAAATGCACTAGCTAAATATTCATCCCTCAATTATTGGAATTCAAAGCATATAATAACCATAATAATAGTTGACTTTATGTTTTATGACTAGGCATTTCGATGTGTCACTAGTTCAAAATTGCGACATTTATAATGGAAATTTTTTGCTAAACTCAGTAGTATTGTTACAAACTTTGAATGTATAGCTGTGGTGCAACAAAGGTTAATAACCAGTAACA
>BQNB010069238.1:0-29079 GCA_026074375.1 Tanacetum coccineum | reverse complement strand
AGGTGAGCCGTACTTCGTAGAGACACAAATGACAAGTGTTAAATCTTTTGTTCGATTTGGGAACCAACAAGTTCACCGGAATTTATTATGATAATACCTCCGTTGAGAAAATTCCCTAAGGAAAATTCACTCTTAAAAATATATATAATATAATATATAATACGTATATTTAACCGGGTAAATATGATCACCCGGGTCGTTTCCCCAACGACTAGTGAAATTGAAACCTCGTTTAAGCTTGGATTCTGATTTGAATGAAGCAAAGATATTTTTGATAATCTATATCTACTAAATAAAAAGCAACAATTAAAATTGAAAAAAATTAAAGGCAATTAAACATTTAAACAAATACGGGAAACAAATTAAACACGACGATTAAGCAAATAGACTAAAATTAAACCCTAAGATTGCAAACTAATTTTCTACACCTAAATTAGGATAAAATAAAATTTTAAGAAAAATAAAAATATTTTTTAGATTATTTTTGAACTTTTTTATAAATTAAAAACTATTTAATTCTAATTAAATCCTAAAAATAATAAAAAAATAGAAAATAATTGAAATTATATTTTTCCTAAGTAAAATAAGTAAAAAGAAATTTTTAGAAAAAAGAATTACTATTTTTGGCTTTTTAGATTAAAAGATATGATTTTTCTAAAATTTAAACTAATTAAAAACTATAAAAATAATAGAACTATTAAAAATAAAATCCTAAAAATTTATAAAATTTTTACTAAATAAAGAAAAAGTACAGAAATTTATAAAAATTAAAAGCCCTAATTTTTACTTTTTATTTAAACCTTAATTAAGCTAATTAAAAGCTATTAAACTAACTATTTAACTAACTAGGGACTAACTATGCAAATCCCTAAAGGACTAACAGGAAAGCTAACTAACTAACAGAGGG
This sequence comes from Tanacetum coccineum, assembly GCA_026074375.1. Classification (NCBI taxonomy): domain Eukaryota; kingdom Viridiplantae; phylum Streptophyta; class Magnoliopsida; order Asterales; family Asteraceae; genus Tanacetum; species Tanacetum coccineum. Next base: position 28,172 of record BQNB010069238.1, on the reverse strand, counting down.
ACTAACCTAGAAACTTTAAAGTTTCAATTCCTACCCTGAGGCTAACCCCCGACTACAAACTAAATCCAAATAAGCCTTAAAAATAAGTTATGAACAAAAAGTGCTTAAAATTAAAAACTTATAAAATCAAAGTTGGAGATCAAGCTGGTGTGAGCAACTTTAACAGAAGCACAAGAAGCTAAAAACCATTAATAAGCTCTAAAAGAGCTTTTTAATAAGCTAAACTCAGAAAGTAAGGGTTTCCCCTTGGTTTCACTTACAAGCTTATAAAAAGTTCAATTTAAGCTCATTTTCAAAAACAAAAGTAGTTCTATAAAGCTTATAATGTATTTTAACTAATTATAAAAAGATTAATAGCTCAATAACACTAGAACCTATCTGAAATTGAATGACAAAATGCTAAACTCGAGAATAAGCATGAAAAGCACAAAATCAGTTTAAGCTCAAAAACTCAATAAGCAAATCTAGAAGCTAATCTCTTGGAAACTTACTTAACAACTATAAAACTATAAAACTAAATGAAAAGATCTATTCTTAATGACTTTTAAAAGCAAGATTAAACTAGCAAAATAAGCTGGAAATTGAAATTAAGCAGTGACTAATCCTAAGCTATATGAAAAGTAAAACAATCCTAAATCTAAGCTTCTAATTCCTATTTTATCTAGCCTAAAACGAAACTTAAATATCAGCAGTACTAACTGATGTTAGTACTGCTGGTGCAATTGGCAAAAACAAAGACCAATAGTGCAGACTCCCTTGATGGTGCAGCTACACTTGACACACTCTATTGAGTGTGTCAAAACTAAATTCAATCACTCTTAAAGCCTAGAGATCCTAGGACAAAAATAAGCCAACTAATTTTAAGCCTAAAGGTACCCTGGTGCTGGAACATGTATTATAAGCCACAAATTCATTTAGACTAAAATTAAAAAACTCAAACCTTTTTAAAACTTGTTTTCTTATTAAAACTCAGCTGACTAAAGTATTTTGCCCAAAAATATTTGACTTTTATTGGTCAAACTTACTTATGCCAAACACCCCTTTACCATTTTGACAGATTTGAAAAGCTTCATGAAATGAAATCTATTTATCAAGAGCCTAACACCAGATGATTTTTAGCTTATAACAAACCTAATTAACTCTAATTAACAACTAATTAAGCAATAATCTAAGATTTAAACTAATTTTCTACTATTTTTGGTTTTTTAAGACTTATATGACAAATTATATAAGAACTATGATCTAGACTAAGAAAAACAGATGAACAATTAGGACTATTAAGCTAAATGAAATTCAAATAAGCACTAATAAGCATACAAAATAAGCAAATAGCAGATCTAAGTTTAGAAAGCAATAAAACTGATATTTAAAGCAAGAAATTAAAGAAAAACTTACTTTGGCCTCTAGCTAAACAAGAGGAGCCAATTAAGGCAGCTACAAGCTCCCTAACTTATTAATAAGCTAGGGTATAAGTCCATGGGATCTCATCCATTACTAGATCCTCTTCCATAAGCTTTAATCCATTAAGTTTAAGGTAAATAGGTATTTTAAAGCTGTTTTAAGAGTTTAGGTAAGATTAAGCTAAGTTGAGCTCTATTTCAGCTTATAGACTGAAAGATCTTATATGAGCTTGTTGAGCTTTAGTTTAACATCAAATAAGAAAAATGAGAGCTTATGAATTTAAACAAAAGAACTTTTGAGAGATTAGAAACAACTGAATTTTATTAATAAAAAGATTGATTACAATACTTAAAAGGAAAGTTACAAGGTTTTCAAAGTAAAATTAAGCTAAAACTTAAATCTAAAAGCTACGTCCTCGTGTGTGTGAAGAGTGAGGCTCTATTTATAGCCTTGAGAGGAACATTCTAGGCCTGAAATCTTGTTAGACGCGCCCATCAATCTCAGCCATCAAATCAACCAATCATTGGGTCTTTGTTTTTGGCCGTTGGATCACTAAGTGACCTCACACGGATTGCCAAGCTAGCAATCCATGAGAGGCTCACTTGTGCTTCTTGTCTGAGTAGAAATAGTACAAAACCCACATTCCTTGTGCTTCTTTGCTATGTCCACGTGTCTTAAGCTTGAGAGTAAGCTAATGAATCCTTTGATTAGACTAATTTCTCCCTGCCTTTGTATAAACGAGCTCTTGAATTGTCTATTTTAGCCATCAATTTCCATTTGCCCTCTCTTTTACCCTGGATGGTGAAACGGGGAAGAAAGGTAAACAGTAACACCTTTCGTGCCCAATTTGTTTAACTGAAAGAGTAAAATTTAGTTAAAGTTTGAGGTATTGACATTACTAGCCCCTATCTTTCTTAATCCCTTTTGTAGTATAAATCAAGTTTGGATATTTGCAAGATTGGACCCTGTGGTTTATAAAAAGAGAGTTGGGCTATGGATTGGGCTTTTGGATCCGGGTGAGGCTTATTTAGGCTTAGCAACCATTTATGGACTTTTCTGAAAGTATAGGGGTTATTTTGAAACATTTTGGGTCTTGTTGACTTTTGTTGACCAAGATTGACTGGAGGTTTGACTCTTTCTGGCTTTGCTTCTGGATTTTGTACACTCTTCCGTTCTCGTGTCCGTACTTGCCCGTTTTTGACTATTTTCTTGTGATTTTTGATATATCCGTACCTGCACACACAAAACACAAATACAAGCATATTGTTGCTATTTTTGGTCTGTTTTGGGTTTAATTGGGTTATTTTATGTACAAACGGATATGTGTATTTTACACTTATCAACAAGCTTTATTGTACATCACAAAGTCACTTCCTAGTTGTTGGGACTTCTGATTATTCCAGTTTCTTTGATTTCCCCTAGGAGTTTGTGACCTGTACATTTCGCATACTTAACTGGTTTCCTAAATGGTTTTTCTTGTTGTTGAGGTGTAATAAAATTTATCTTAGCAGTATCTTCACTAACACTCTTACTAGTTTTAGGTCCATATCCTTCAAACTCAGGCTGTTGGAACTTCTCTAAACCAGAGTTGGACAAATCAAGGTTTGGGGGTGAAAATAATCCTGTAGGAGAAGGTGGAACATCATTATAGCTTACAAACCCTAATCCCTTTCTACTTTTATCAGGTATCTGACTCCCTATTAATTTGTCTAGACTCTTAGAAGCATTATTAAATTTTTCAATCTTAAGTTATTGGTTTCTTTTTCTTGCTTAAGCTTTTCTAACTCACAGTTAAGCACACTAATTTCTGAGTCCTTATATGAGATATCTCTTTTTAGAACAACAAGTTGCTCATAAAATAGAACCTCCTTCTTTTTGTAAAAGACAAGTTGTTCTTCTATAGTTGCTAACCCTCTTTTATAAGTAGCTAGATTGAACTCAGATTTGCTAAACTCTATTATTAAATCATCAAGTTGAGTTTTAAGAGTTTCAAAGCTTTTTAGACAGGTTTTTGAACAAGTTTTATCATTATGTACCTTAGAGTCTGAAAAAGCCATAAGAGTCATGTCTGTAAGGACTTCTTCATCTGCTATAAAGCTTCAGTCAAAACCAGCTCCATCAATAGCCAACATGGCTTTGGAAGGAATTTCTTCCACATTTATAGTCCTTCTAGAGCTGTCTTGATTTTTGCTCTTGTTATCTTGATTCCTATATCCTTTGCATTCCCTTGCAAAGTGTCCCAACTTGTAACAGTTAAAACACTCCACCTTTGACTTGTCATATCCAGCTGTGTCACTCCCATTGATAGTAATCTTTCTACTAGTTTTTTTGGAAAAACTTGCTTGTCCTCATGCTCAGCAATGCTAACTTGGCCACTTCAAATCCATCCTCTTCTAAGACATCTTCATGATTTTTCAAGGTACACATGTACAAGATGAGACCGACTTTTGGTTTGATTTGCCAAAAATAGCATAATAGTGGTCATCACTTTAAGTAGCAGAACAAACATGAGTACTAGAAGTGCTAACTTGAGTGCTAGCAGGGCTAACTTGAGTGTTAGCAGTACAAACTCCATAAGTAGTATTAACTTCATTAGTACTGCTAGAGGATGATACAAAGGCCACGTTCTAAGAATTTGAGCTTGAGCTTGAGCTTGCAGTTCTTTTAACTTCTTGTTCAACAATTTTGAAATTGTTGTAAAGATCGTCAAAGCTCATTGTGTCTAGATCAGGTTTATTCCTCCAGACCAAAACAGAAATAACCCCCAACATGAGTATCCACCAAAAGGCAGACTCTCAAAAATTTCAAATTAAGATCTTGTGAAATATTTTCACCAAGGATAGCCAACTGACTTACAATCTTCTGAAGCTTGTTATAAATAGAATCAAGAGACTCTGTGCTTGGAGCACTAAAGTTCTCATACATTTGCTTTAGAAGAGTCTTATAAGTCTTCTTTGTGGCATCATTACTACCAAATCTTGTTTGTATAGCAGGAAACAAAGTCTTGGCATCCTTGTACTGATTAAATGTTAGTAGATGTTCATTTGGAAGTGCCATTAGTAACATACTTCTTTCCTTCACATCATTCTTCTTTTGAGTCTTTTCATCAGCAGTTATAGGACCTGGTATTAATGTAGTTGAGGAACCATTAGCATTTGTTGTTGTTTGAGCTGCTGGTTTGAATGAGTTTCCATTCTCTATGACATCCCATAGAGCATAGTCTTGTACTTAAAAGTATTGCTCAATCCTTAGTTTCTACATATCATATTCACCCTATTTGAGAAGGGGTAACTTTGTAGTAGTATTGGTTTGGGCAGTTTCTAGATCTATCTCTTCCTTGTGAGTAAAGAGATCTTCTTGTTAGTTTCTTCTAGATCAAAGTTTCAGAGCACAAGCTCTGATACCACTTGTTGATCCTTTACTATGATCGATTCTTTAGCTTGTAAAGAGTATGTTACTTTGAATAAATCCAAAATAACAATGATAGAAACTTTATGTATATATTAAAGAGTATGCGGAATCTACTCTTCAATACTTAGAAGAACTACGAATGTAACAGCAAATATGATTGAACAAAGATGTAACAAAAAGCTTTAGTATTATTAAGATCAATAATACGAGTACTCTATCTAGAACTAGGGTTTGCAACCTTTAAGCTATGCATGCAACTCTATGAAATGAATACAATAACCATAACCTAGGATCTCCTTTTATACACCAAGGAGTCCTTTACAAGATAACTACAAATCTTCTAAATATTTATCTTATACGAATCTTTCTAATAATATAAGATATACACAAAATAAACTAATACATATCTCTTCACACGTCTTTATCTCTTGAGCAGTCTTAAGTCTTCATGCAACAGTCTTAACTCCTTCAGCAGTGTTAAGTTAGTACTGGCAGTACTAACTTTCTTCTAGCAGTACTAACTAGTTAGTACTGGCAGTTGTAATCTTGAGCAGTACTAAGTCTTTGGCTTGGCAGTACTAAGTGTATGAGTTTAATTCCCAACAATCCTCCCCTAAACTTGTGATTTACCTTCAAATCTACAAGTTTCTCTGAATTAAACCATCTGTGCTGAGAGGATGCTTCCAAACACTTTATTGTCTTGGTCTGTTTGCTTGTATGAAGATTTTCCTTAGAAGCTCATTTGCCATCTCTGAATGTTGTTCTACTAACAGCCTGTTAACCAACATCAAAGTCAGAACTCCTTTTGACAATGGATATTCTTTCTCTACCAGCATGAAAATATCTATTCCTCTCTCTGTAGACACATGATGAACCCCACATGTATCATATAATCTCCATTTCAATGGATCATGCATATATCTCTGAAGTTTCCATAGTGTATCATCAGTATTAGGTTCAAACAACCTCTTCAATTCAACCCATAATGTTCTTTCTTTGTCATCAGTAGGTTCTGTTGAACTGAATCTTTCTTTAACCAAATTCCATAGCATCACCAAGTCATCCCTGTCAAAGATTTTCAACATATCCTCAAAGAATTGATATGCTTCTGTATGATTACCAACCCTGATGATCTTCCAATATTTTCTAGATTCTTCAGTGTAAACCTCCCAGTCAATGATTGGATATTTGACCTGTAAGGCTTCAACATAAACTTCTTCCACTGGAACTACCATCATCATTTGTTGTAAATCCTCTTGTGACAATTCTTTTTCCTCTTCTTCTGGTTGTTCTTGAACTGATCCTGAAGCTTCATTAGTCTTTTGCCTCTTAGAACCTTCATGATCAAGTTCTGCTTCTGCAGCCCTTTTAGAACTTCCAACTTCTGCAGAATCAATAATTGTTGCTTGTGAACTTCCAGCTGCTAACTCTGATGCTCTTCCTCTATCTTCAGTCTCCATGGGTACAAAAGTGTTGACATTCTTCATTGTAGTTTCAAATAATTCCTTGAGCTCATCAAAAGAATATATTTTCAAACCCGAATCCATGGTTCGATCAACACTATCATAATATGTCCCAAGCAGCCAGACACATCCCGAAACAACAACCCAGAAGGATAAGAGCAAGAAGAAAAGGATAATCTAAAAAATATAAATACCAACCCATCCTTACCACCTGATCCATCAGTTGCATTCGTCATTGAAAAAGTCTATAAACTCAATTCATTCCTTGAATCACTCACCTTGGTTCCCTAATCATCCGACACAGAATATGTTTGCGCTAAAGGGGATGACAATGACGTAATATTTATTCAAATAATCAAAAAGTATGAATTATCCCGCGAAAGGTATCTGAAGTAATGTTATGGTTTAAAGAACCAATTCCAACATCTAAAATAAATTGTTTAGATTAACTCTCGTTAGTTTTGATTCATATGAATGTAATTGATGTATCGTAGTGTGGAGTTTATTTTATGAATTAATTTTCAATTTATATTTTGCCCGACTCAACAAAAAACAATAATTTAAACGCATATACCCGATCGTGGTATTATTCCGTGGTAAGATAAGGTGTTCAACACTTGAAGCGAGGTTCAATCCTCTCAATTATTTAATTTAGTTATCTTATCTAAAGTAATTCTAACCTAAGTATCAAACCTATGCTAATCAGATGTTAGTTCTAAACCTAATTCCCTAACAGGTAAAAAGGGGTTTTCAGCCTGAGAGACGGCACAGATTTGGTGGTGACTACAATAAATTCATGAACACTTTAACCCACCAAGCAAATTAACAAAAGATAAAGGAGCGTCGAGCACTTATGAAAGAAAACCGTATTAGCCATCATTAAACCTATTAGAAGGTTGGTTTGTTTATTGAGTGCAATGATTACTTATCTCAAAGAGACATATCATTCTTAGACTTAGGCGAGACTTCATCCTAAGACCTAGACACATTAATTATGTCATAATTAAAGTATCCGCATAAAGCATCCTTATTACTTTATATAATCTAATCTCGGATTAAATCTTCAATGATGATCTTGTGACTTTACCCACTTACCGCTTAATGGAAATTTATACTCTAGTAGTCTACTTATCAAACTAGCCTATGGAATTGGAACATTATTTTTTGAATTATCTAGATTCACCTACTAGTCAACATATTCAATAAACCAAAGGCAATATCCAATTAACTAGTTAAGCCCGAAGCGTATCCTAGACACAGATTTAGAAAGACAATATTTATGATCCTATAATTCTTGATGTATAAATTACTATATGAAGAGATATCACGGCATCTAGATTTTTTGGTCCGTATCACTAGATCCAGTTGAATGATAGGTCCCATAAAAAAGCACGTAAACAAGCATGCAACGATAAATTAAGCAATCAAGATATAAACAAAACCATATATTTAAATCTTCATAATAATGGCTAACCGAGTTAACGAATGATACCAAAAGCTGAACGATTACAAAAGTAAATTAAAATTACACTTGTCTTCTATGGAATGGAATGCTTACAAGACCTATTTTGCTCTTTTATCTCCTCTAAAAACTACTTTTGTGGTTTAGTTCGAGGATATGAATTTAGCACACTTTAAAACTCATTTTTGATTATTGTATTTAAAGAGTCTGGAAAATCGTTTCGATACGCATATCCAAAGGGTATGGATGACGCCAATATTGGAGTTTCTTAGAGTAGGGACCATGTTTGATATCTTCTAGAATATTATATTCATTCCATTTTTTCAATACGGCGTATTGGTCTTCTCTGGATATATCGTATTAAACAAGTTTCCTTTGTGGTCTTTAGTGAGTACATGCAGGGATACACCGTATCTTCTTGATGGATATGGCGTATTGGTCTTCATAATAGTAAATCTTTAAAACATCTTCATTTAAGCTCTAGAATGTACGCTGTTTGCTAATATTCTTCAAGTACTCCATAATTACTGCAATTCTTAAATATAAACGATTAAGTAACAATTCTTTGCAATAATTATATAAAATGGGTTAAATAGATGGGATAAATGATGCTATAAAATAGACGTTATTTGATGTCATCAAATATCCCCCCACTTAAATCCTACTTGTCCTCAAGCAGCCTTTAGAAATTTACAAAAATTGCATCCCTAAGGATATTTTCCGTTAAAGCATTTATTTGATCTATTACAAGTACACAAGCAAACACCTCACGAAGTAGGAAGATGAAAACACTCAAATAACTCAACTAATCTATGTGGTAACATGTAACTAATTCGCTCATTGCTCGGTCATGACGAGTATTCTATCATAATCTTGGCAAGGATGCACATCTCCACTGCTAAAGCTAAGGAGTAACAAGTTTATAAAGGTAAATATGGGTTCTATGAGAAGGCTTAGGGTTGACTACTCTAACTAATCTTTATCGATACCAATATTCTAGGAGGGCGACAAAGACCACGCATACACACAAACACATGTGACTGCTCACTCCTACATTGAATAAGCTAAAGAGTAAGAAAAGTAGAGTAATATAGGGTATGGATCTTCTAACTTTCACCAATAGTAATAAACCAACAAGGAAGGTAAGACATGCATACATGGCCGTAACGACGAAATAGACATGCACGCTCGATCACATCCTCATTCACGTAAAACCCATGGTTAATGGTTAGGAAAGAGAATTAAATTGTTGTTAAATAAAAATTACAAAACAAATAAATTAAGTCTAAAATACAAGTTGCTAGACACTTTTTTTTCGCGACCGTTACCATGATAAAGACACAACTATTTACACCGTCTTGATCATAGATAAAAAACAACAACTTAAGTTGGCGTTCCCGTAACGTCAACTTTCCAAACATCCCATACTTTACATACTTTACAAGGCAATTGGCGACATCTTCCACTTTATACAATACTATACATCGTCAATTTGTATAAACGAATAATCGATCATTCGTGTAATTCCTTTGGTAGTTATGAAACGATTATCTTCAAACTTTCTTTCTCTTTTTTGTTGCGATTTTTCTAAATTTTTTGATTTTTTTACTAACACTATACTACGAAACTCGGTGTAGTTTCACCATCTTCATGATCATAATAATTCCGGATAATTCCTTTGATAATTCCTTCATTCTTCGGACGTACCATTAATTGTGATGGTAGTAAAATTACATGAGTTTTGACTATAATATACATTCCCATTTGCGATGTGCAAATTTCTTCCAACTGTACCAAAATAGACACAAGACTCGGGAAATACAAACTTTACACTTTAAGCAACTAGCAATTGTAAAATAAACTTAATCTAACAGGGTAGGCTAAGGTGTAAAGGTGTAACAAAACAAATAATTGGTGTAGTTCCTAAAGGATTGGCTCTACGGGTTGTTCTAGGGTATCTTACTCTTAAAATGAGAGTAAACAAAGGGTTTAAACGGGGGTTAACTAACCGGTGTAGTTAGTTAATAAACAATATGTAAAGGCGATTTGGGTGTAATCCTAAAATTTACCAATTTAAACAAGTTACTCCATCTAAATCCATAGTACTCATTATTGCGGTCTCGAATAGATATACCAAGCCAAGTTCTAAAGTCTACTACATCACCGACACACTCATATTTTGTGGAATTTGGGTAAACATTTGGAAACGGATAAGGTTAAATCCTCATAATATCTAACAAGGGTTATTGTGTGCGGGTTATGTATCAAGTAATTTCACAAAAGTATGCTTGAATTTTTTTTAAATTTGAGTCATGAGATAGCATAATTTAAGCATTTTAGTGTGAAAAATAGGACAAGTAAACATTCTAATTCCATCCCCCCACTTGAATTATACAACGTCCTCGTTGTATAGATAAAACATTAAATACGGGAATTAAAAAGAATTAGAATGAGAAACTCCCTTGATATTTGCTCGGTAGATTCTCCATGTTGAGTTTATTAGCAAGATTGTGTTGAACAACCGCCTTGAAGTTTCAAGACTCCAACACTTCAAGATCTTCCGGATTTGTAAATTTTCCACCAATATTCACTAAGATTTCTTTGTTTCCAAGGTCCTGTATGAAATATAGAAAAAACGTATGTATTCCTATCTTGGTACCTATGGATAACTTAAACTAAACTAAACAAACTAAATACGGGTCAGTTTTGTGAATACGCCGTATTGCCAGAACCCACAATAATATTTTTAAAGTGCATAAAAAGTAAAGACTAATAACGTCTAGATAATTAATACGCCGTATGGTATGGAGCGGATACGCCGTATTGATGTCTGGGAAGACAGAATTGATAAAATTAAATAACATTCCGGGTTGTCACCCGGGAAGCACATTTGTTTACAACGAAGTCTTTAAGTTAGACTTTTCTTTAGCTTCTCTTTACCATCCCATCTCATGCACGCTAATGTGCCCATGTGTGAGCCATTCTTCCATCTTAGCATCTCGAATGTAATCGGGTCCTAAATTCAATACTCCTTTATAGAACCCTTTAAGCTTTTGGTATGCATGCGAGATTCCATTCTTCTCATCTTTCTCACTTGCCTTCTGTAATGGTGGGATTTTGTTTCATTGCTCATTAGTATAGTGTTTAAACCTCGGATGTGATCGCACCATTTGGTAAGTTACTTCATCATCACCATTGTAAATGGTAATCATCCCTTTGAACCATCTTGCTTTATATCTAACTTCTCTTAAAAATGGTTCACCAAAAATAACATCGCTCATTTCTTCATCACGATAATCATCCATATTTTCTAAAACTACAAAATCCGTTACAACAGAAAAGGTTCTAACAAAAACAGACACATTCATTAAAGCTCCTAAAACATTATTCCCTTTGTATACCATCTTATCTTTCATTATAGAATTATGAAACTTTTTGGACATCACATTGACATACAATAATGTGAAAAAGTTAGCGTGTATGAATTCAAATCCTATCATGCAAGAAAGCTTTAAGTTGTGAGCGCAATCTATATGGATCTTCTTATCATAGTCACAATAACTAGGGTAATCATCAATTCCAGCATCAAGTTCATCATCCCTAGTTCTAAATTCCTCAATTACCTCACCTTCCTTAATGGTGGGCATCAAATCATCACCTTGATTTCTCCTAAGCTTAAATGGTCCATTTAGATCATTTAATTCAATGTAATCTTCCAAGAAAGGGTCTAATAATCTACTTAACACCAAAGTCTCTCCCATAAGCCTAACTTCTAAATCAAGTTCCATTCTTTCTCTCAAACTTAACATGTAGACCCTCTTAATTAAACTACTAGCAGGTTTTACACTTGTGAAAACAATCCTTTCTTCCCCGACTCTTAAAGTAATCTTTCTCTTTTATACATTAATTTTAGCACGGGCGGTAGACAAAAATGGTCTTCCGAGGATCAAGGGCACTTTGATATCCTCAGGCATATCTAGAATTATAAAGTCTATGGGGAAAGTAAATTTACCAATTCCTACTAGCACGTTTTCAGCTATTCCTTTTGGATATTTCACAGTCCTATATGCTAATTCAACTGTCAACTTAGTGTGAACTAATTCTCCTAATCTTAAGTTAAGGTAGGTCGAGAGAGGCATAACACTAACGCTAGCTCCTAAGTCAACAAGGGCATTATCAAAGCAAACATTATAAATAAAACAAGGTAAAGTGAAACTCCCTGGGTCTTTCTCCTTTTTGGGTATGGAATTATTGATATGTGAAGCTTTGGAATAAGCTTCCGAGAATTATGGACCATATGATCCCTTCTTTTCTTCACAATAATAACCATTCAAATGACTTAGAAACAAAATAGTCATTTGTCTTGCATCGTACATCATGTAACTGTACTGTACAGTGGATACGACGTATTAGGAAGATCAAATATTATGTATCGGATATGAATCAGCTTTAATAGTAGTTGAGATCGACTTGACTTGATCTCTCGGGTTTGCTTTAATAGAGCTGGGTAGGCTTCCAAATCCTCTTTCCTGCAGTACCTTGCTTATTTTCTTGATCTGAATCTCTAATGTTTAAATCGATGCTCCTTGGTTTCGAATGGCAGCCTCCGTTGAAGCTCGAATTTCCTTAATCAACTTGGAGTTTTCTTCATGTCTCTTTACCGATTCACTCATAAACTTGCTCAGGGTATCTTCCATAGATTGCCTTCGTTCTTGATACGAAGGATTTGCATTGTTCCTTTGATAGAATCCCGGAGCTGCTGGTCTATATCCCCCTCCTTGAAAAGGTCCACCAAATTGCGTGTAGTAAGCTTCTTCAAGAATTTTTCCTTCCTCTTTGAGTGGGCAATCTTTGGTGTAATGGGGTCCTTTGCATTATTCACATCCTACTTGAGCAGCATAAACTTTTTCATTTACCTTTTTGATTTCTCTTCCAAGATTGTTCAGTTGTGCTTATATTGCTGCCAATCCATCAGAAGTTTTAGTACTTTTGACTCTTGATGTTCCATTATGCCATTTTTGAGAGTATTCAGCCATTTCTTGGATGGCTGTTTTTGCGTCAGCAGCAGTCTTTGATGGTATGGCACCCCTTGAATCCAGAATTTGTCGAGTTGGAACATCTAATCCATTATAAAACAAGACTACTTCATGCATCTCCGTTTAATAGTGTTGAGGACACTTCATCAAGAGCTCTTTAAATCGTTCCCAAGCTTGATAGAGGTTTTTTTCTGGCTCTTGTTGAAAGTTGTTGATTTCCTCCATTTTCTTTGCAGTACGAGCAGGTGGGCAATATTTTCTTAGAAACTTAGTCTTCAGATCTTCCTAGGTTGTAATCAAACCAGTTGGTTTATTTCTTAGCCATCGGCTTGCGGCTCCGATAATGGAGATGGGGAAGGCTCTAAGCATCACTTGGTCTATAGTAATATTAGGAATGTGGAATAAATCCATGATCTCAAGAACTTTCTCAATGTGTTTTTTCGCGTCTTCATGATCTGAACCGCTGAAGGTGTTAGTACGTAGTTCCTTGAGAAATTGGCCCTTTAGTTCAAAGTTATCCTTGTCTTTAATTTTGGGCCTAGTAACCCCTGATCCATAGTCAGCTTGGGTCTTGCTCATGTATTGCTACATAGTTTTCGCCATTGTTTCCGCAACTTCTTCCTCTAAATCTTCTTGGTCAGAAAATAAATTGAAATCAGGCGATCTCAATTCGTCAAGACTTAGTGTCTTGAAGTGTTTCCTAGATGATCAAAATTCTCGTTCAGGTTCTTTGTAAGGTGTGAATAGTTTGCTAGTTGAACTCCTTGTCATGCACTACCTGAAACAAGGGATAAACAATCAGTAGGATGGGCTCTTTAGGATAGAAAAAAATTTAGCACGGAAATCAGATACAAAAACTTAGGATCAGATTCTGTTACTGATGATCGATACGTCGTATCCAATGGAAGAGGATACGTCGTATTAATCAGTTGAATGAATACGCTGTATTGGACAAAAAGTTGGATACGCCGTATCCGATGGTAGTGGATACGCCGTATCGAGTTATCTACCAGAACAGTGTATTAGCAAACAATTAAATTAAACACACAAATTTACAAACAAACAATTAGACTAACAAATATACAAAATATACATAATATACAAGAATATACACTAGTCTATTTAACACTACTCCTAAGGGTTAGATCTAATCTAATGTTAAAAACCAAAAATATAAAATAAAAATCAAGATTAATTTTCACTCCCCGGCAGCGGCGCCAAAAACTTGATGTATTGTTGTATGGTGTTTATTTTTATGATTCAAGTTTTAAATTTATATTTTGCTGACTCAATCAAAAATAACACTTTAACGGGCAGTGTACCCGGTCAGTGGTAGATTCGTGGTAAGTAGGGTGTCGAACAGTTGAAGTGAGGTTAAATCTCTCAATTTATTTATAGGTTTATCTAATCTAAGTTAATTCTAATCTAAGTCAAACCTATGCTAATCCTATGTTAGTTCTAATCCTAATTCTAACAGGTAAAAGGGGGTTTCAGCCTGAGAGACTGGCATGAGTTTGGTTGGTGACTACAATCAATTCAAGACACTTTAACCCACGCAAGCAAATTAACAAAAGAGAAAAGAGCGATCGACCCTTATGATAGAAAATTGTATTAGCCATCATTAATCCGAGTAGAAGGTTGGTTTGTTTATTCAATGCAATGATTACTTATCTCGAAGAGGCATATCTTTCTTAGACTTAGGCGGGACTTCATCCTAAGACCTAGACACATTAATTCTGTTACAATTAAAGTATCCGCATAAAGCATCCTTATTACTTGATTATAATCTATCTTAGGGATTAAAGCAATGGTGATCTTGTTAAACCCTAGCTCATAGAGACTTTACCCACTTACCGCTTAATGGCAATTTATACTCTAGTCGTCCACTTGTCAAACTATCCTATGGAATCAGAATATTATTTGTTGAATTATCTAGATTCACCTACTAGTCAACATGTTCAATAAACCAAAGGCAATATCTAATTAACTAGTTAAGCCCGAAGCATATCCTATACACAGATTTAGAAAGACAATATTTGTGATCCTATAATTCTAGATGTATAAATTACTATATGGAGAGCTATCCCGGCATCTAGATTACTTGGTCCATATCACTAGATCTAGTTAAATGATAGGTCGCATACAAAAGTACGTAAACAAGTATGAATTGATAAACATAAACAAGCATGCAACGATAAATTAAGCAATCGAGATATAAACAAAGCCAAACATTCAGATCTTCTTAATAATAGCTAATACCCGAAGGTATTAGCCTTCAAACATCATAATGAATACAAGAGTAATTGTTTTAGCCAAGGTAAACTAACCGAATTAACAAATGATACCAAAAACTAAACAATTACAAATGTATAAGAAATTACATGTTGTCTTCTATGGATTAGAATGCGTTGCAAGACCTCTTCTGCTCTTTTTCTCCTCTGAAAATCAACTTTTGTGGTTTAGGTATCGAGAATATTTAGCACACTTAAAACTCATTTTTGAGTTTTGTATTTATAGAGTCTGGAAGTCGGTTCGATATGGCGTATCCAATGGGTTGGATACGGCGTATTGGAGTTTCTTAGAGTAGGGACCACGTTTGATATCTTCCAGAATATTATATTCATTCTATATTTCCAATACGGTGTATTGGTCTTCTCTGGATACGGCGTATTGAACAAGTTTCCTTTGTGGTCTTTGGTGAGTGCAGGCATGGATACGCCGTATCTTCTTGATAGATACGGCGTATTGGTCTTCAGAATAGTAAATCTTCAAAATATATTCATTTAAGCTCCAAAATGCGTGCCTTTTGCTAATATTCACCAAGTATTCCATAATTACTGTAATTCTCAATTATAAACGATTAAGTAACAATTCTTTGCAATAATTATATAAAATGGGTTAAATAGATGGGATAAATGATGCTATAAAATAGACGTTATTTAATGTCATCTGTTAATCTTAGGTTTTATGCAGTATACAGGTTATATTTGATGAGAAGAAGCTTGGAAGTCTTAGGAACTTTCATGTGATGATTCGTGGAGGACGATTTAACAAGTTATCACATGTTTCTTCTCTAATATTGAGCAAACCAGGGGAGTACTAGTTTCTTTTACTTGTTTTATTTTCCCTTTATTCGTTTATATGGGTACTTCTAAAGAACATTGGGGACAATGTTTAACTTAAGTGTAGGGGGAAATAAGCCTTAGAAACTATTCATTCAATTTCAATTCGGTTTATACTTAAAACGATGGGTAATATATCTAAACATAGCATAGACGGTAATTTTTACCCAAATTAATTTTTTTTATAACATGTATCGACAAAAACCGAGTATTAATTGCGTCTCATGGATAGGAATTTATATGACTAGAACAAAAACCCTCAAAATTCCACCCCAAAAATGTAAGGTTCGCCTTTAGATCTATAAGAATTCGGGTATTCATTTTTGATACCCAAGGTAATTTTACCTTTAGCTTGTTCGAGTTAAGGTTTGAATGCAGTCATATTTGTCTATTCCATCATTACGGATGTGTATGTACGATTTTGTTGTCTTTTCTGGAACATTGTATCAGTTTTAAATTATATGAGTGTATCGGTAGTGTATTAAATTCTAGAACTTGTTTTTGTGATGCATCCCAAGATCGAATAGTGAGAATTAGGATTTGATAAATGATAAGAGGTACTAGGATTAACCTATGTTTTGAACATGTATTTGTTATGATGGTCACATCGACTATATAACTATCCCACACCCGTACTTCACACTTAATTTTAGTGCAACACTCCCCTAGTAAAACCCTCTGAGCCTATGATTTTCACGGTTCTCGTAAATTTCTAGTTAAGCCAGATTATTAATGAAGAGAATTGTTAACCCTTAAACCAATTGTTACACCCAAATCGCCTTAGCCTACCTTGTATGTACTCGCTTTTAGTACATTATTGTTTTAACCCAAGTTCATTATTGAGTACACGGTTGCTAAGTCCTTATCCTTATAAATACAGTTTTGGGACGATTGGGATTCATGGTAGTATTTATTTCACGGAAGAATGGGGAAGAAAAGTTCAGTCAATACCCCCATATATTTGTCAAATAATCTCCATGTTATGTTGATCCACCTCAATTCGGGTCATTAGCTAGATTGTAATTATGAGTTCTAAAACTCAAGTGTAGGGGTGTATTTATAAACCCCAAGTTATGATGTATTATGTTATTAAAAAAAAGAAAAGAAAAAGAAAAGAGATTGATGTAGAGATTGTATACCTTTGTCTGAGTCTTTAGCATAGCAACCTAATCAGCGTGTATTCTTATAAATAATTAGCTAACCTTTTCACCCTAAATTCACCCAAAAAGCCACCCCCCCGTTTCGGTTTCCATTAATGTTATCTTACACCTACACATCACAACCCTATAAAAGACCTCTTTGATAGTAATGACTAATACTTGCGCCTAGCGGTGCAGGTTTGATCCTTTACCAAGCCTATGGTAATTTATATGCTATGACAGGTAATGAGTGTTAATTTTTCATTTTCCATAATTGTTATAATTCATTATACACCTAAGTGAAAGAGAGAATCCAAACACTTATGTGAGGTGCTAGTATATTCTTTCCGTGCTTTTAATTATGAGGTCTAGAAGGTTGTGTCGTAAACTGCATTTAAAGAGTAGGTTAAATGCCCCCAATATTGCTATTGTCTAGGTAGAAAAGCTCATTTACTTGCGGACAAGCAAATCCCAAGTGTAGGGGTATTGGTGTCATTTTATACACTTTTCAAGGTCATTTAACCCCCTAAATCATGCAAATAGGCCCAGATTATGTGCTTAATCGTTTGTTTTCATGTTTTTAGCACTTGGATGGCTTTTGGAGGAAATACGCGTGACTTGGGCTCATTTGGAGAAGAAACGGACAAGACTACAACTCTACAACAAATCCCTTGAAGAACTGTGCATACAGTGTGTGAAGACGGCGTCACGAATCCTAAGCGACGGCGTCAGGACTTTCAAGATGACGGCGTCAGAGATTTGGCGACGACGTCAGAATGTAGCCGAATTAAAAAGGCTCTAGAAGAATCGACGTGGTGACGACGTCAGGATTACAATGCGACGCCGTCACACCGCTTTTCCTATATATACAAAACCAATTTTAGGGTGTAACTTTTAGTGTAACTTTTGGGAGACGAACCCTCACTTTTATATTCGAGTTTGGCTGCTTTTTAGGCAGTCTTTAGGGCCTCAAAACCCTATTGTAACAGTCTTTAATCCATTTTTTAATCAAGTAAAATACATCTATCCTTTTAATCTTTCAATATGATTATGTATTGTTTGATTGAATGTTGTTCTTTATCTTCTTATAACATGCTAGGTTAGATCCATTAGTATTTAATTATGATTGCATGAAACTTAGATTGTAGATCCTTTTAATGTTGCTTCTTGTGATAGATGTGCGTGTTAGGCTTTAGAAAACTAGCCATAAGATATTAAATTAGCATAGATGTCTAGGGAAATGCGAGTTTATAGAAAGGATACCATCGGTAACAATCTTCATACTACCTTACTTGTGCGTTGCCTTAACGGAATATTACGTAGACGGCGGGTTCGTGTAATTCATTCATGACTTAGGAAATACTTACACAAATCATCACAAGTGTGACAAAGCAACATGATTAGGAGAAGCAATTTGAGGAGTAGTGCATGACTAAGTAAATATGTTCGTTTATCATATAAGTTATCACCAAAGTAGTTTAGATTATAATTTAGTTTAATTAGATAAAACAAACCAAACCTCTCAAACCATGATTTTACCTGCTTTCTATAAAATAAAAATACAAAAACAATCTTTGCTCAACCCTATAGACCTTTGTTAGATCTTGATCGAACCTTCCCAACCTATTCCCTAGAGAACGATAACAACCCCTGAGTCTTTCCTTACTACACTACAACGGTTAGGTACTCTGCCTAAGGGATTGTAAAACTTCCTGTAAAGTCTTTACGACCACCGCATCATTGGGAAACCCCTACACTAATAATAGATGCAAACCTATCCCTGGTATCCTAATAGACTATATTTTAACTGCTTGAGCCTAGTTTAAAGCTAAGAGGATCTACACTAGCTTCAACACTACCAAAACACGAGGATCAGGCAATAGGCAAATAAGATATCCATTCAAACGATAATTAAACAAGAAATCAATGCATTAATAAAATCATAACAAGGCTATGATTAGCCAATCATAATGTAAATTATACAAATAAGAATGAATAAAACATAGATCGAATTATACATAATGTTTGATATAAATTACTTAATGTTAAGCTAATAATGATGATCGGACTGAATTATTCCTTGAAAAGTGATGGATGAATGTTGGAAAATGCCTTGGGATGGTCCCCTAGTCATCCCCTGAGATGGGAGGAAGAAGGATACGTAATTATGCAGAATTCGGCCTCTATTTATAGGTTTCAAATGGCGTAGTTGCTGCGATGGAACTACGCCGTAGTTTTATAACTACACCATAGTTATATTACTATGCCGTAGTTTTATAACTACGCTATAGTTTTATAACTCAACACAATGTGATTGGCTCTTTGAAACATCATCGATATGTACGTGTTTGGCCCACTCTTCATTCTTGCTATTTTTATCATTTGTCCTTAATAGCAATCTTCCTAATAAATGCACACTTTTAATTACCTGAACCTGTGACATTTTCTGCATCTTTTCTGTTCCATTGCCATAATTACCTGAACCTGTAACATGAACAAATTAAGTACCAGATTCATATAAAAATCATATAAATATAGGCAATAAACACGGGAATTTGATATAGAAAGGTATTAACTATTTGATGTCATCAAATATCCTCTCACTTGACTTCTACTTGCTCTCAAGTAGAACTTTTAAATAATTCACAAAAAGATATCTCCCGAGTAGAAACTGGAAAATATGATTTTAAAAATTACCTAGGCTAGAAAATGCTAAACCTAGCACCTCACAAAAGAAAAAATGAATCACACTCATACTCCCACTAATCTATGTGTTTCATTTTTAGTGATCACTCAACTGCTCAGTCATGGCGAGTATTCTATCATAAGCTTGGCAAGGATACTAATCTCCACCACTAGAGTCTAGATGCAACTGTTCAAAAAGGTAAATGGGTTGACACAACAAGGCTTACGGGTGGATCATTCTTATAATAAAATCTTTACCAATACCAATATTCTAGAAAATGCGACAAACCTACAAATGCTTGCCCAAATCCATGAGCGAGACACTAGTGATTGCTCAATTCCTTAACTCAAATAAGCTAAAGGTTAGGATTAAGAATGATTCAGGGTAGGATAAAGACATGGGAAAACATTTAATGGGTGTAAATTGAAAAATAAATAAACAGATAGTTTCCTAAGTCCATAATCTCCCCATCACTAGTCGCATTTAAATCCCATAAGGCAAAAACAAGGGTCAAGAGTTGAGGGTTCTTCAAACCACACGAGTTAATGCGTATAATGTGTAATGTAATGCCTTATAATTTCCATAAACGGGGAAAGTAAGATGCATTAGCTCGACCTTCATCAACAATGAACTAAAAATTATGTGCTATTTTTAAATTTTTTTGGGTAAAACCAACACATAATCTAACCAAATACTCTCAAAAATCACACACTTCTATCTCCCTTCCTCCCATTTGAGATGTACAATGCCCTCATTGTGCATATATAACTTAAACATAGATAGAAATGGCACGGGTTTATAAGTGTTATTCATAAAATACATCATAATGGATATGTCTAATCAACGCTAGCTGGACAAGGCGGGAATACTTATCACTATACTACAAGACATACTAAAGCTGATTTATATTTACTATCAGCTATTAACAAACAAATAAATAATAAACAATTGCTGGCATGCTTTTTCTTCTTTTTTTATGCAAGACAAGGATACAAATGAAATAAACCTTACATACACATATATACAAAAGCATTCCCCCACTTGAGATCAACTATCTTCTAAACCCAAATTTCTTCACATACCCTATAATTATGACCCACGACTCTCACCTGTGGAACCAAAGTTAACTAGCAATTCCCTGACTATGGACTAAAAGAAACTACAAGGTAGGCTAGGCAATTGGTGTAATGAAACAAGCATATATCAGGTTTAATAAAAGGAAAGGCTTAACATGTTGTACTAGGGGTATCTTTCACTAAAGATGACTGCAACAAAGGGTTTAATAAGGGGATTAACTAATTAGTGTGAAAAGTCAATATACACAAAACATAACATGAATGGATTGGCTATTATGGGGTTAATCCTAAAATTTTCCTTTTATCCTAGCTACACCGATTACACTAAGTTACCTTAGTGTAATGCTCATTATGGTGGTTTCGAAAAGATATACCAAGCCAAGTTCTAAAGTCTACTACAGCTATCGATACACTCATTTTTATGGAATTTATGTATAAGGGGAAAACAAAAAGGCTTATTGTCACACAATTTAATGTATAGGTTAGGTGTGCTCAGTAAAGTTTAAACTAGTTAAGTAATGAAAAACATGTCAAAATTTTAAAGGTGAAACATTTTTCAATAAAAACTAGAAAAATAATGGCAAGTATAATCAAGCATGTGTCTATTTCTATTCCCTTTCCCCACTAGGGTCATACTAAGCATACAAATTTAAAATAAGAAGGTTAGAAATGGAATAGAAGTACTCCCTTAGATTTGCTCAGAATGATCAATAACATGCCTTAAAACATGCTCCAAGAATGCTTCATAGAGCAACATCCATATCCCAACTTCAAAGACTTTATCAATCATCCTGTACCTGAACTCACTCAACAAACATGTGCATCATAAAAGAAAAACAACAAGTAATATTAACCTAACTCACTTTCATAGGAATCATGGTTGCATTTAGTATATACAACAAGCCTTTTAAACAACTTGGTGGCCCGAGTGGATGAGTGAAGTCTCGTGAGGGTTTCCAGGGAACATACCCACAAAGTTCATTAAATAAATGTACACGGTTATGTGAAATTCCAATTTATTAGAAAATACTTTTGTTTACAGAAGTGGAACTACGACGTAGTCCTGGGGTAGGAGCTACGCCGTATTTAAGTGAGATAGCCAAAATTTATAACCTTTTGTTAATCTATGGCGTAGTCACATAGTAGGGGATACACCATAGTTCAATGTAGTTAACAGTATTTTAAAGCCTTAAGTTAACTACGATGTAGCTTGGGTATCCAGCTACGCCGTAGTTGAAGTCTGCAACTACATTTTTCCACTTAACCACGAGCCAAGTTAATCACGATCTTCCTTATCCTTGTTGTAGTAATCTGTAAATAAAGTGAGAAAAACACAAAACCAGACAAAACACTATAAAATTAAAAACAAAACATAAGTAAAGATAGGCATGGGATACCTCCCACGAAGCACTTTTTTGTCCGAGTCTCGAGCTTGACTCCACCCTTATTTACTAAGTAATATGGTGTTCATCCCATCACTTGAGATCAAGTGTGGGTAAAAGTAGCAGTAAACACCATGAGGGTGTAAATTTGCTATAGGGTAGGGAAATAATGAGTTAAAATTATACCTGACAAGAGATTTCATTTCCCTCTCTACCTTGCATGGTTTAGTTGATGACTTAAATGAATTGAACACTTCATATAAGGGACTTAATTGTTCAGTATGAATGAAGGGCTCAGATTCTTCATTTGTCTTTATGATAACAGAATGCACCTTTATCTCCTTAAAATATGATTGAGGGTCTTTAGCGAGAAGTCGTTCCAGCTAGGGTTGTAAACGAACCAGACGAACACAAACGGAGCCTTGTTCATGTTTGTTCATTTAACTTTAACAAAAAAATAAACGAACACGAACGCTTAAACGAATGAATTTTCTTGTTCATGTTCGTTTATTAAGAAAATATGTTGTTCGTGTTCGTTTATGTTCATTCATTAAGAAACTAAACGAACATAAACGATCGAACATAAATAAACGTAAAAAAACATTAAATTTATCAAAGTATGCATAATATTTTGTTTTATAAGTGTTATCTTGTTTAAACATACCAATTTTAAAAGTATACAATCAAAAGATATCATAGACGAACTTAAAAAATAAATGAACATAAACGAACGTTAATGAATGCATAATCGGACATTCACGAACATAAATGAACGAACAAAACTTTTTGTTCATGTTTGTTCATTTAACTAAGCGAACGTAAAATAATGTTCATGTTTATTCATTTAATAAATAAACGAACATAAACGAACTTTTTGTCGGATGGTTCATGAAATGTCACTAAACGTTCAGTTCGTTTACAGCCCTAGTTCTAGCTCCTCTATATCCCTTGTAGGGTTACAAATTTTCTCCTCATTATCCACGGTAATATTCAAGAGCTCATCCCCGAATTCTTCCAAAAGTTCATCCAAAATCGGGTCAGTAGCAGGTGAGTCATATGAATCGTCAGATGGTGTGGTATGTATGGTTTGTGGGATCGAAGGTTGTATCACGTCGTCCATTACATCAAGAACCTGTATAGGAATACTATCAATATCATTATCTGGTTCCTCTTGCTTTTCAACCTTTACTTCATTAGGGAATGGAATTAGTGGCACATACGGTTGCACCACTTAGTTGGGTTCAGGTAAAGTGTGTACGATAGGTGTGAGGAACCGCCTGACCCTTCTACTTCCTTAACCGTAATATCCCAAATATCATCCATATTCATCACAATCTTCCACCTTAGCTTCCTCTTGTTTCATCCCTTTGAGGTTTTCGGCTCCCATTCTGAACAAGTCGTTCAAGACCTCTTCAAAGCTCAATTCTTTATCTTCAGGTTGAGGATTAGGTGTGTATGGCGATTGATCACAAAAATTGGATGTAAAACTGCAGGAGTGATCATTTAGTAGATTTTCCTTAGACCTTGCCTAGCTACGTATAATTCATATTCTGCTATTGTCATGCTATCAATGTAACACCCCCAAATTGGGTCGCAGCAGAATATAGGTCATGGAGTGTTACTTCATAGATCAATAGCACAAGATATATATAAGAACGACCATTTAAAAGTCGTTTAAAACCGATACATTAGATTTAACAAATTGTTTGTTACAAAAGCTCGAAGCTTTACTTCTTCGATGTTCAAAATACAAAGATTCTAGTCCATAACAATTGTTTCCCCAAAATGTAATGCAACCAAATCTTTTATGCATATGAATTCCAAAATAATGACCACCAATGTATCCCTTGTCTTGTACCTCATTGATCTCCTGAGAAAACATGCTTTAAACGTCAACAATAATGTTGGTGAATTCATAGGTTTATAAAATGTATAATGTAGGATCGCAAGATTTCCCCATGATAATGCAACAAATGCAAACATTAATAAATGTAATTACATTTCCCTAAGCTTATAACACTGAAGCTTGACATGTATGAATTGCAATATAAATTGCCAACATTGCCCGTGATGATGTTCTAACCCGCAACATCCCAAATCTGACATGGTATACGTTCGTTGTCCAACATACCGGCACAGTGAGCATGACTCACCCGAATGGGGATGTCAATCCCAAATAGATCTATTTATAACATTCGCGCTTACTCAGTAATTGACAGTCGATGATAATGGGCTCAGTGGGTTATTGCTACTTAGGCAAACACGTAATCATAATGTAAAAATGTCCACTTGTGTCCAATTGTAAAACAATGCTTGTTTCTCACCCCAAAACTTTTAAATCGTTATAAATGTAAAACGTGGGGCTATGAACTCACCGTAGTGATTAGTAGTAGATTATAACGATAGATGATGTATTGCGAGATCACAAGCTTTAATGATGACCTACGAAAGTATAGTGATCATGTCTTAGAATAAAGTATGATAATATAAAGTTATTGACTTCGATTATAATGTTGAACATAGATTCTTATGTTGTTATATGAAGTATCCCTAAAGTTTCGTTTGGCTATTTGCCTTTCATAAATAACATCATACTATCGATCGGGCTATCATAATTTAGAGTTCATGTAGTGAACGTATAAGGAGTCAGGACACTTTAAATCGTAAATCCACAACTCGTCGATACAACACCTCGAAGAGGGCTCATATGATTATGAAATTCCCTATTAATATAGTACTTGATAGTTATAAGTTATATGTCAAAATCTTATGAAATTCCCTAGTTTTATGTAGTTATAAGTATAACTTAAATCGAGCGTATCTAGCTCATTTAAAAGCCAATTTTTGGGAGACTCTCTAAATGAAGCTAAACATGTCTACTCTTATTAACTTAAGGCTTCTATTCCATCTCATAAGTTTTAGGTGTTGGCTTATGCTAAAAAGTTTTTTGGATTTGTTCAAAACAGTTTTTCAGAAAACTTTTGTTGTAAATTGGCTATATCTCCCATGTTTTCCCCATAAAATCACACATTTCCAGATCCTAAGATTATCTACACTGAGTCTAGTTTTCAGTTATGCAAGCCATCCGACTCACTTTGTTACAAATCAAACGTTATAACCAAAATGGAGCACTTCAGTCACTGCTGTCCCAAGACAGCAGCTTTGCCTCTCGGTAAACGGGCTGTAACTCCTTCGTTACTTATCGTCACAGGTTCACTCAACTCTCAGAATCTAATTTAAAGAGTCCTCTACAAATGTTTCAACTGGCTCAAATTCTCAAAATGCACCTAACATAGTGAGTTTTATAAATGAAATTTGGTACTCAGAATCTTGTCGGTATTAACTAACTTCTCTTGTAGGGCTTATTAACTATAGTAAACGACCTTTATAAATTCCAAAAAAATAGGGAACATCCCAAGACATATGTGTAAGTGTACTAGAAGCAGCTAAGGCCAAAAATATGTTTACATAGGTTTTACAAATTCGAACTTAGGTCTGATTTTCAAAGTCAGAATCTGAGTTTTTAGAAATAAGCTTTTCATTAACTTTTTCAACACCACAAGTATATATAAGTTCTAATATGAACATGGCATGCATTATATATGGAAATACAAGTATGGAAATGAGATTGGCATGCTTACAAAGTGATGGGAGTGACTTGTGAACAATGAACCCAAAATCAACTAAGAACTCTAGATCTTAAGCTCCACAATCCTAGCTTATTAACCCTTTAATCCAAGCTTGAAATACCCTTGATGGTGTGTTGTTGTTGCTGAAATAAGGTAGGGAAAAGAGAGGTATTTGGTGATTTATGGTAAAGGATAAGTGAAGTGGAATAAGCTAGTGTTTATATAAGAGAAATATCTAAGACACATGTCTTACTATAAGACCTTGTATGCTAATTCAAGACCAAGTGGTCTTGTGGTTTGCTATATGCACGCCACCTCTCTATGAGGTGGTGAGGTTCTTGGCTTGAGGTGGTGAGGTGCTTGGCTTGAGGTGCTTGGTCCCGGTAATTACTAATGTTAAGCCCTAAAGTCACGAAACTTAAAACCGGGTAACATAAAAATACTATGCTTATAAAAATGTTAAAAACTTATCAATATATCCTAATTAAGTATATTAGATGAGTTATAAGTTAAACGGAGTATATAGACGTTGATTGTTGATTTTTAGTTTACGCGATTTAACTAAACGATGAAAATTAAAAGTAAACGTGTAAAACCTTAAAAATAAATAATGAAATTATTGAAGTCGTAAAAGGACCTGAAATATCGGATTGTTACAGAATTGATGCACTTACAGGACCATCTTGGCTTCTAAAATCGTCTGAGAATCGTACTTGGTGGTTAAAAGCTTTTCTTTTGCATACCGAAAACTGAATTTAGGGTTTTCTTTATATAGGCTCTGAAATCAGGTCGATACGCCATATTGGAGTGGTCCTATACGGCGTATTGGGAGTATTTGACGTAGGCTCTACTGATGCGTGCGATACGGATAAGTTTTAAATTTATAACACGGATGCCGAATTTCTTAGCAATACATATGAGCAAGTGTACTCGTCTATTGATAGCAAGAGATTGAATGGTAAGCCGGGATCGTTCGCGGGGATTAGTGTATTTAGGTGGTTTAAAATTCGCTGCTAACAATTCTAACAAACAAATAATTAAGATTATAAAGATTCAAATGATTAAAACTACACTTGATTAAACTAGTTTGGGAAATCTAATTTGTATGATTGTGATGAACATTTAAACATGTTGATTATATAAAATTTAGATGGTGATCTAATCTAATGTTTTCAAAACCTTCAATCTTCGTCAAGACTTTAAGTGGTAAAAACAAGCTTTACGTTCAATCAATCAATTCAAGACTACTTCATGTTTTAACTAGTTTGATTCGCGGTTCGTTTCACAAACATGTTAGCACCTACAATTATGTTTCTTGTTATATCAAACCGCTTAAGAAATGGTCAATACAAAAGGTAGCCAATCATAGACAAAAGGCGACAATTGATTGGTTAACAAGATCCCTTTCGTCCTATGACATGTTTAACAATTAATCCGGTTTGATAAAACAATGTCACATGAATCATAAGCATAGATGGATCTTAGAAATAGCTTGAAATTGAAGAAAACATTTCATCACAATCATAAACAAATCATCATTCCACAAACATCATTTAATCAAGTGTATACAGATACTAGCCACTCATAGCAATCAAAGACATATTTCCAAAAATTAAAGGATTCATAAACATGATTAAAAGGTTCTTACAAAGTATGTAAAGATTACAAGAAATGAAGCTTGGATGCCTTGAAGAATTCTTAATGTTCTTGACCTCCTAATATAGCTTCTTCCTCCTTCAAACTTCTGGGATTTTCCTAGAATTCTAAAAAGGGTTTATGGCTTTAAGAGAGTAGTAGAGATCTTTGTAATGAGATTGATTGATTATGAGATTTGTTTATCTTAAAACACTAGCCAAACATCATATTTATACTACTAGAAAGGCCTTGGGGTATTCAATGCTTTCCTTGGGGACAAAGGGTCATAAGATGACAGGAAATAGAGGTTTAGATCCTTCTTGATCGTTCAAGGAGCTTCAAGATAAAAAGGGTTCATCAGACGTAGGAGAGCCGCCCAGCTGGAGGTCTCTGCCGGCCGACTAGGGCTTCGTCCCCGGGTGAGTGTTGCTCGATTTCTCGTTTAGGCTCTCCGTTTGAATCGTGCTTGGTTGTGGGTCTTTATACTTCAGTAATACTTTGTTTAGGCTCATCCTTGGGACTTGGAAGCTCGAATGGTTGGTTCTTGTACTCTTGAAATGCTTCCGATCTTTAGCCTTGATTTGTGATTCTTCGTACTCGTATAAAACTTGATTTCTTTGCTTTATTCTTCACGTTTCCTATACTTGGCTACAAATAACTTGCAAACACACTTTGATACAATAAAGTAACAAAACCATATATAAATATCCAAATAACTTGTACAAAAGTA